>JALPCE010000030.1:0-134405 GCA_026538705.1 Aureobasidium sp. GC_Fusr_1 | reverse complement strand
ACCAAACCCGTAAAATCCATCTAATACTCGACGCACCAACAATCCTCCTCTCCACTACTGCCAATCCATCAGCATCAGCGTTATCGTCTCTGCTGCTCTCCTTGCGCAGTCTAGTGTCTACAACGACATTGGTGCTGGAAGCCGATTCTCCATTCCTGTCTGCTGCCCTGGCTGATACGAATTATAATCCTACGCCTTTGGAAGCTGCGCATGCGGCGTTTGTTGTGCAGCAGGCGCATATCAGTAAACGGGTCTTGAGTTTGCGGCCGTTGGATACTGGAAAAGCGAGAGATGTCAGTGGTGTGATACGAGTTAGTAGGGGTGGTGCTTGGGATACCGATGTCGAAGAAGACGATGAGAAGGATCAGAGGAAAGAGTTGGAAGCACTCTACTTCGTGCAGAATGATGGTGGAGTCAGGGTGTTTGAGAGAGGTGAGGCTAGTGTTGGTTGAAAAAGTCATAAAGGGAAAAGATTGTTGGTTCTACTAATCTACAATTGCCTCAGTCTCTAGGTTGTCATGGCCATCAGGCGATCGAATGCACTCTCGGTCTCCTCTGCTTCTTCCTCTTCCACTTCTTCTTTTGCACCCTCCTTTGCTCCTTCCTCCTCTGCTCTCTCTTCTTCCTCTGCTCTCTCTTCTTCCTCTGCTCTCTCTTCTTCAGCAGCCTCAACAACTTCTTCGGTGATTCTTTCCTCTTCAGGCTCCTCTTCAGGCTCCTCGGCAGCCTCCAGAGCAGGTTCCTCATCAGTCTCCTGAGCAATTCCTTCCACGAAACCTTCCTCTTCGATTTCCTCGACTTCTCCTTTCAGCAGCTCATCTTCGACTTCCTGGACTGTGGTAACATCGAAAGCCGTCTTTCCCACGTAGTCACCCACAGCATGCTCAGGCGTCCACTCGGCGAGAGGCTCAAGCTTGATACTATGCAGCTCTGCCTTGTAGCTGGACTTGACAACCAGTGCACGGCGCCTGACGTCCGCATTGGTAGCAAGTGCTGCTCGCAATGCTGAAGGTCCGGACTGTCTGGTGGCAATCTTGCCGAGCTCTCTGCTGAACAGCCAGGGATATGTGATGAGAGGAGCATTGTTTGTGTCTTCGTTAAATGACACCAACTTGTTCTCCTTCCACTGCGTCACCTCTTGTTCAGTGACGGTGTACATGGCAGCCACGAAAGGTCCGAGGACGTCAAACGCCTTTTCAGAGATCATGTAACCAGAATCGGCGAGTCCCAGATACTCTCTGACCTGGGCCTGGTAGTCAGTCTTGATGCTGCTCATCACGTTTCCAAGATCCTCTGCCAATGAGTACCAGTACTGCTCTCTGTTGTGGTACATGACGAAGGCTGTCCAGACCTCAAATTCCGTCTTGATGTTGTGTTGGACCATGACACGATGCATCTGCTGGTCGTATCCGATCTTGAACTCTCTAGCCTTCTCCAAATGCGAATCGGTCAAGACATATGCATCGAGGATACGCCTGTCGAACGGTTTTTCGAGCCGAGGCACGAACGGTTGGGGCTGCACCATATCGAAAAGTACCCCGAGCACCTCTCTGGAGACATACTGTCTTGACTTGACCTTTCCTGGCATCCAATGAGGCCACTTTCTCGGCCAGAGATCTGCATCCACCTTGGCGGGAACACCTGTCTTGTTGAAGTCGACGGCCTCTGAATGAAGCTGAGCTAGTCTCTTGCATTTCTCGTGTGCAACTCCTTTGTTTGAGCCTTCAAAGTCAGCTATAGCACGATGACTATTGGCAATTGCACCAAGTTTGTCGTTCTTGATATAGTCGACGAAGAACTTGACGAAATGCTCGTCCTGTACAGGGCCAACACACATGACTGGCGTGGGTGGATCGTAGTTCATGGGCTCGCAGTCCCACTGCTTCATGGGTGGCAGTAAGTCATCGTCCCACATGACGAGATAATCGTCACCGTCCAAATCTCCACCGGCGCACATATTGGCAAGCGGTCGTTCTCCTTGTTGCGGCAGGATTACGATGTTCTTGAGATGTTTCAGAGCTTCGCACTGCACAGCTCTGACGACACGAACATCGCCAGGATGTAGCGATGGATTACGTGCAAGAAGGCACACGCCTTGGGCAGTCTTCCACTCACCCTCCTTCTCTCCGGGCACCTGAATGAATATCTCAGGGAGCTCGCCTGGATCCATCCTAAGAGTGTTCGTCTCGTCGACCCCTCCAAGAACGAAAGCACCCTTTTCGATAAACAGCTTGGCCTTTTCCTTGAGGTGTTTCAAATTCCAGGTACGCCAAAGCTGCAGAAGGATCTGGCACATCGGCTCTTCGGAATGCATGAAACCATCAAGTATCATGCCTGACATCGTCAAAGTTATCTGATTGAAATCGACGTTCTTTTGCAACATGTTCAGAGCCATAGCCTCATCGCTCATTGCGAGATCGATGTCATGGAGTTCCTTCGTCATCTTGTGAATGAAAACTTGCTTTGGAACTCCGCGGGCAGTGAGAACGAGAATGATCTGCTGATTGAGGGTCGAGGAAGAGAACTTCGAAGGTTTAATGATTTCTAGTTTGTCGACACCTACTGCATCAAATTTGCGCTGGCTAGGCCTGACGTGGACCGTCTTACCCTTCAGAACAGGATCAACCACAAGAATGCCTTTGTAACCGCGCATGCGGAATTGGAAGGCAGAAGGGTAGTCATGGGGATCAGAATTGGCGTACAACTCGTTGGCAACCATTCGAGCAACGAAAGGAGATACTTTGCCGACACCGTCCGTGAAACAGTAGCCGTTCCTCTCAACATCTTTGGTCAACGTAGTGCCGATCTCGCCGATACTGGACGAGGCTCTGGTCGTAGAGAAACATTGACCGATGCGGGCCATGCACTTCGCGACGACATTGATACTAGAGAAGTCTCCTAGAGCCATGCGAATTTTGCGGGCAGTCTTCTCTTCACTGTAGGGTGCAAAGAAGTAGGCACCTCTCTCGCGGAACTGAGAGTTTCCACATGCAAGCCAGTCGTAGTGACGGCCAGCGATATCGATGCCATGACGAAGGCAGCGCTCAATACGAGCCCATACCTCGTGCTGATTCTCGTATTGTGCCATAGGCATAATGCGTCCGAATGGGTCTTCGTCTTCGAATTTGACGCGCAAGAAGTTTCCAGCAGCATAAAAGTTCTCCCGGATGACACGGTTTGACACTTCTACTGATGGCGTCTTGACGTAGAATGTGGTAGGAGTGATGACGGCACTTCTCATCAATACACAACCTTTGGGAATACGACGCTTTCGCGGATGGCGAAGTTGATAAGCATCGAAGATCTCCATAGGGTCGAAGAAGGTTTGCTTTGAGTCTGCAACATTTTCGAGAAGGACAAGAGCTGGGGATGTGATTGAGGGGTTGCTGGGATCGCGAACAAAATCTCTGTCCAAAGCACTAAGCTCGAAGAGAAACTCTCGGCTCAAGGTGTGTTCGTTGATATTGTTATTGGAGATGCAGACCTCGAGCTGGTAGCGAATATCTTGACCAAGGTGCATCATCTCGTCTTGCATCTCATGAAGATCTGATTCAAAAGAAGCTTGATGTGGATCGAGTAAGTCCCAAACGACTGGATCTTCTCGTGGGATAGTGTCGAAATCAGCAGAGCTGCACTTCTGCACAGTCGCGTTGTGGGCTTCCAGAACCTCAACTATTGTGTTGTAAGCATGATCATCCACCTCGGCCGGAAATTTTAGCTTCCATGTCAGCCAGCGACCTGTGTCAACCACCGGGCTGGGAGGCAAGAATGCCACTGGACTAAAGTCTCGCTCTTCCGGATTCAGATCGATGTCTGTGACACGACGCCAACCTCTAGGCCAGTCTTGGTAGTTCTGAGGTTCCGGGTTGCCTTCGTGAATCTCATCAACAAGGCCCTTTCCTACATTCTGCCACCACTTTGGAGGAAACTGAGAGGTGATGACAATCTCCTTGTGGCCGTCATCGTAGCGGATCTGCTTGATTTCAAAAGGTGTGCTGAGGCGAAGTTCAGCGCGGTACCAGGGTGCATCGGCCTCGGTTGTGAGGAAGAAGCGAAAATCCAGCGAGTGCCTTGCATCGGAAGAAAGATCAAGCATGAGCACGGCCGGATGATTAAAGCTGCTAGAGACTGTATGCATGACCATCATACGGCGTTCGTCAATCATCACACCAAACTCGATCTGGTCGACTGGAAGTGTGATCTTCTGAGCGATAGACTTTGCTGCGTTTGCTGGAGATTTGATCATTCTTGGCTTGAATTCACGACACTTGATGTAAAGCTTTCGCCCATTGAGCAGTAGAGGAGTGCTGAAGACAGTAGTGCGGACGAAGGCCATAAGAGCCGAGACTTTGGCGGTTCCATCATTGTTGATGCAAGAAATATGACCGTGCTTGACAAGGATGCGGTGCAACTCGATAGCCTTGTCGCTACCAGATGGAATGTTCTCAATATCGATCCAGGCTGGTTCACCAATCTTGGGGACGTATGCCTCCTTCTTCTGGTCGTTCTTGGATACGGCTGCCCGTTGTGAGAACCGCTGATGATTGTTGTACGGCATATTTCTCAGTGGCATTGACTGCTGACGATTGGTGGCAGGAGAAAGAGGCTGTTGACGAGCAGACTGTACAGACGTAGGTGGACGATGAGGCGTAGGAGGAGGAGCACCAGCAGGGAGAGAGCGATGAGGGCCTTGCTTGCGCAGACGCTCCTTGTCAGAGTGATGATTATCCATGGTTGTGAGATGAATAGTAGAGGATGAGAGCTGAGTGATGTGCGGTTCTGGAACAAAGGTTGTGTGCTGAGACCGAGGAGCAAGGAACGGAGGCCAACACCAACCAATTCTGACGCGTGCTCACCAGTGAGGGAAAGTGCAATGAAGCTCAACACATCCACCTAAGGAAGAAAGCCGGCGAAGCGCAAACAGCATGAACACAGAAGACGCAGAAGTAGACAAATTCAAGTAAGTGAAAACATGTCTGCCTGCTTCACCGCATGGTCCACGACTTAGCATTGCTGCATGCCCAATGTGCCAGAAAAAGCGGTAGTTTGAGTGGTGTTTGTCACATCCAGATTGCGTCCTGACTTCTGGATGTCTGTTTGCGTTTGCCGCCAGCGAATATCAACCTGCATGCCAGCTGTTATGCACTCGTCGTTCTTGCCATCATCACTTGAATTGTTATCGGCATTGATCACCAAGAGTTCGATGGGAAACTTGTGTTTTGAAGCGCCTGTCTGGCCATGTTTGCCGGTAATTCGAGCTGTATTTTGGTCAACAGAGCGAGGAAGAAAACAAATGCCCCACCATTTGATCTCCCCCCTGCATGGGGTCATGCATCGCGCCATGCACGCATCCTCGCTTGGCGACACTCATATCGGAAAAGCACATGTCCCTTTGCGAAAGTCTCGTACAATTGAGAAATTGAAGAATAGGCAGAGAAACAGAATCTCGCAGGGTTGTCCAGAACTCGTGAGCAGTGACTATGCCCAAACTAAACATCTGTGGTACTTGCATCCAGACCACCCTCTCCCTTATCACTCAAACCAACACCTGGCGTGCCTGTCATGATATGGTCTGCAGAAAATGACCAATCTTCTAGTTCCCGTCTCTCGGCAGTGTTGATTCCGAATCCATGGTTCTGGAGATCGTGAAATGCGACCTTGCTCGGCGATCTAGCTCGTACAGGCGAGCGATTGGTCGGCATGTCCTGTAGAGGCTGTCTCTTGATAGCACTCTTTGTTCGCATCATAGCTCTTGCAGACCTCGGCGCCATGCTTGTTCTCTTCTCTTGCGTACTCGCAGGCCTCAATGAAGGGCGGGGCCTTGCACGCTTTGGAGTAGGTCCATTATCTGCCGAGGCGTCAGACATGAACGTACTATTTGGTTCTTCGTCTTCATGCTCATCGTCAGAATGCTGTACACCAGCTGCAGGCGTGAAGGGAACTTGTGATGGCAACACGGTCCGTGGTGTGGACGAGTTGGTAGAGGCAGACCGAACAGGCAGTACTGACGACTTTATCACGGGCTCTTGGGGCGGAGCCATCATGCCAGTAAGTCCCATGGCGTTCATCAGTCGGTTCCTCATCTCCTGTGCCTCAAGAACCTGAGCGTCCTTTTTCGAACAGTCCTTTGTCAAGCGCTCGATGCGCTTACGAAGGTCGGCAGTCTTTTGCTTGTTTGCTTCGTGTTGTTGCTGGAAGCCATCTTCTGCCTCGGCTAGATCTTGTCGAGCTTCCTCCAATTGCTCCTCAAGATGGCTCTTGATGCCCATCCATTCTTGCTTTGCTCTTGACATAGCATCCTCAAACATCGTGGCGGTCTTTCTGGCTTCATCCTCCGAGTTTTGTTTGGCGGCTCTGATTCCTGTCAGAAGGTTCTCATGCTGCACCTGACGTCCATTGATATCTTGTTGGAGCTTGAGAATATCTTGCTCAAGCAGACTGTGACCTTCAAGCAAGGTTGTTCGTTCTTCCACGATCCGCGAGATGCGCTCTTGGCTCTCGAGAAGCTGTTGCTCAACATGCTCTTTCTCCAATTGTAACTTGTCATATTCAGTGTTGTCGTGCCTTCTGGAGTCCATTGTGTTGCTCAATTCGGAGCGTAGATGCTCGACGTCTAGCCTGGCCCGGTGAAGTTCTTCACGTACTTGCTCGAAAGCCTCCTGCTTGCAGGCAACATTGGTAGCATGCTGTACTTCCAGGTCTTGCCTTTCCTGCTTGAGCTGCTCAATATCTCGCCGAGCATTGTGGTTGGCTTCTTGAAGCTCCCGAGTGATTGTGTCAATTCGCTGCATTAGATCTCGTGTTTCCTGAGAAGAAGCTGCAAGATCGTTCTCGTGACGGTCGTTTTCCGCTTCGAGGGCGTTGATGCGTAGGTCTCTATCCATGACTTGACCCTCAAGCTCTCCATAAGCTTTGTTCAGGTCTGCATATCGTTTCTCGAGACCCGTGTACTTTTGACGCTCCGACCTCAGCGGCTCTTCAACGCTCTCGCATCGCGCTTCCAAATCGTGACAGATGTTGATGAAAGATGCTACCAGAGAAGTTTCTTGATACTTTGCGTGTGTCTGCATCACTGCACCCAAACGCTCCTTCCAATGCAGACTTGCATCCTGGGATTCTGGAGTGGCTTCGATTTCCACAAATGGCGTTGGACGTTGTGGCGCTTTCAGTCTTGTTTGAACACAGATAGGACAGACTGATTTGCTTGACTCGACAACTGCATGATGTCTAAGGATCTCGGGCAACATTCGACGTATCGAGGAAGTCTCTTCTTGTGGAGCAGCAAGAGCTGAACGGAGTAACAGAGAGCAGAGTGAGGACTTCAGTTTGTTTCTCAAGGACGTGTAAGAAGCAACGCAAAACCTGTTTGTGCTGTGTCCTGCGTCGATCTCGGGTAAGGTCTCCAAGTCGGCGAAGAAGTACTCTAGTTTCTGGCGATTGTGACCAGAATGCAGAGTTGCAAGTATACCACGGCGACAAGACTCGTTGTCTTCGACCATATCAGCGATATGACCAAGGAACAGTATATAGCTATCGGCCGAGTTGAATAACACAGTTGGCGGCGAGTCAGTCAACAAACTCATGACCTTGTCCAAAAGTTCTCCCCACCACTCAGGCTTAAACTTCGAGGATAAGCGACAAAGTGATAGGCGGAGGGACATGTCCAGATACTCGTGTTTGAGAAAGGCAGCGCTCAACTCCAGCAACGATCTCTCATAGAAAAGCGTTGCTTGGGACGGCAGCATCATCTTGTCAGACAGAGAGCTTAGGAAAGTGAGAACCTGGAAACGAAGAGCAGGAAGCATATCAGGCACAAGGCACTTTTCTTGCAACTTGCGCACAATGACAGCGTTCTTGTGAGACCATTCGATGACTGCGGATTGAGACACTCCAGCTAGGATCTGGTTGACAAGAGTAACACTAGTAAGGCCTTGTCCAGTAGGATCCGCTGATTCTGGTCTGCAGGCCCAGATTACTCGCAACACCAGCAGTTGCATGGTTTTGTGAGTCTTGTTGCCGTGGAAGAATTGCTTGATGGCGTCAGGTGTCCACTGCGAGTTGGAAGAATCGACAGAGTGTTCAAAGGTAGGCCACATATCATCGTTTCCAACCTCGGTCTGGAACTTCTCAAGAATCATTCTCATGATAGCAAGACAGTACATGCCCAGAGACTGATCTTCGACACCAGAAGAGCTTTTTAGGATCGAGAAGATGTACTCCTCCAGGTGAGCCAGAACACCTGGAGAGAGGACTCCGAGGATGGGCCTGCAAGCTCCATAGACTAGCCGATGTATTTGCTGGACGGTCACGGCGTTGGGTTGTGTGGCAGCACGGTCGAACAACTGAAGTAAGAAATTCTGAGCAGTCGCTGGAAGAGCCACATCGGAGGGTAGAGGGTGGGACAAAAGGGCTACGGCAGCATCCACATACTGTCTTCGGGTTAGCTGAGGCAGCAAAAATCGTATCTTTATATTATGTCATCACCTTTCTGCTTTCAACTCTAGACTCCAAGGCATGGGTTAGAAGACGAGGTAGCAGTGACGGCTCTCTTTTCACGAGCGAGTTTCTGACATCGACAGCACAGGACAGGCGAGTGATGATTTCTAAGACATATGGCCATTGTGGTAGAGCATCTATAAGAGCCTGACTCAAGGGAGAGATTCGACAGTGATAACAAGAGGCCCAGAGGCATATGTTTGCCTCGGATGTCTGAGAAACGATATCATGTAGAGACTAGAACAAGGGACAGTCATCAGCATTATGTCGAGGCAAAGATGCTAGCGGCAGTATGGCCAACCTTTAGTTGGGTAGGATATGGAGTAAAGACGACTCGATCGACCTCTACAGCGAGGATGTCCATATTCTATGGCGTTCGGTGGAGTCGCATGCTCGACTAGATGATGCATGCACTTTAGTCGAAGAAGTAAAAACAAACACGGCGGTAGTTGACGCGCATCCGACGAGACTCGATATTCCACGCTGTCACATGACCAATTTCGGCATCGTGTGAGCTTGACCCGAGCGGACTCGGTTCTTTTCCAAGCTAACAACTCCTTTTGTTACCCATCCGATGGCACTATCAATATACGATAGTCGTTGATCATAACTCGAGATCACCGTATTCGTACTGCAAGACTGGTGTGTCCAGCACTGCAATCATGCCGCCGTCAGGTAGGACAACCCGCATAAGATGGCCAGAGTGGGGATGATGTGGTGGAGAAGCGGGGCAAGTGATCGATTCAGGGTCGACGAAAGTGCCATTGACAAGAGCCGGGCCATTGACGACCAAGACGATAATACAAGACGCTGTCGTCTTCTCCTCTGGAGTCTGGTCCCCCTACTATCTTTGTTCATCCAACCCAGTCTGCAATCATGACACAGCAAAATGGCCTGTCGGGCGAATACCGCAAGCACCTCCCGGATGTCAATGTGCCGCGCTTCCAGATGATGAAGCAGCAAGATGCACACGAGTATGCTCATGAGTTCAAGACCAAGCACAACCCGCCATGGCTTCATGCTTTGTACATGTACTGGCGTTCGTTGCTTGCCGAGCCCTTCAAGGGTGTCACTAGCGACGGTGAGTTAGTCCACATCTTAAACAATAGCTTGACTGACACATGCTCGCAGGCACTGTCCGCGAAGGCCTCTTCAACTACGAAGACGAAGGCGTCGACATTGACAGCATCGTCGAGGCCGCCCAATCCCTCCTCTCCCAAGTGACCGACGAGCAAAAGCAAGCCCTCAGCTACCACATCGACAGCCCCGAATGGCGAACATGGTCCAATCCCGAATTCCTCCTCGCCCACAAAGGCCTCCGCCTCGACGAACAAACAGACAAAGTCCGAAACTCCATCCTCGCAGTCCTCAAAGCCACCCTGTCACCCGAAGGCTACGAAAAAGCAGTTTCAGCCATGCGCATCAATGGCTTCTTGGGCGAACTCGTACAAGGCACAAAAGTCATGAATGAGTTCAGTTACAACTTCGTCCTCTTCGGCGAGCCTTCCTCTACAGAACCCTGGGGCTGGTCCTTCTACGGCCACCACCTCTGTCTAAACATCTTCCTTTTCAAGCGCCAAATCGTCATTTCCCCCTGGTTCACAGGCGCCGAGCCCAACGAGATCGATTCTGGCCCCTACAAAGGCACTCGTATCCTCACCCACGAAGAAGAACTCGGTCTCCAACTCATGCAATCACTATCACCATCCCTCCAGCAAAAGACACAAATCTACAAGTTGATGAAAGATCCCGCAATGCCAGAAGGCCGCTGGAACAGAGACGACCAACGCCATCTCTGCGGCGCATACCGCGACAATCGCATTGTACCCTACGAAGGGATCACACTCAAAGACATGACCTCCGAGCAAAAATCCCTCGTCTCAAACATCATCGAAGAGTACTTCCTCTACCTCCCCGCCTCCTCTCGCGCAAAGAAACTCGCGCACGCAATGTCCTTTGCAGACGAAACCCACTTCAGCTGGATCGGTGGCTTTGGCGCTGAAGACCCATTCTACTATCGCATCCAATCTCCAGTGGTGATTATAGAATTTGATCATCATTCAGGAGTCTTCTTGAACAACGAACAACCGGCCAAATTCCACATTCACACGCTGTTGAGGACACCTAATGCTGGCGATTATGGTGTCGCGTTGAGAAAGTGTATTCCAGCCAAAGAGCAGTTCTTTACTTGGGAGCCCGAGGATGCGACAAAGGGGCCTGGCAACCATGCCAGTCGTTTGGATTAGATGTGCAGATGTGTGTGTAGATATCGAATAGATCGAGGATATCGGACAACTTGGCGTTACAGCCAGATCAACATTTGATAGCACATATCACGTTCTTCCCTTCAGTATAGACCACAGAGTTTAAAACCATTTCTTCTCCAGTGCCCAGCCATGATCAGCCAGCAACACCAACGGAAAAAAAAAAGGATTCGGGAGAGAATTAGGTAAGGTAGGGCGGGAGAGAAAGAGGTAGGTAGGTGAAGAAGAGAAGAAGGAGCCAGAGGGCAAAGGTGTTTCTTATAGGGGAGACTCGAGGGTATTGCCGCCTACAGGCTTAGTAAGGAACACTTGCTCAACTAGGAATACTTGCTCAACTAGGAATACTTGCTCAACTAGGAATACTTGCTCAACTACGAAAACTCGCTTAAATTGCTGCCTGCCTCGACTACGAAAGACTTCCAGGCAAGACATGTGGGCAAGGAACAGATGATTGGCAAAGCGCTGTCATGAAGCAGACATTCGAAATGGAATATCATAGGTGAATAACGATGCATATTGGCTAGGAGGATGAAAGAAACATTGGGTATCAAGGGTGGAAAAGACAAACGCAAAAACCGGAGCAAAGAAAGTAAAAATGGCAAACCAGAAGCGAAAGAAAACAAATCGTGGAAAATCGTCATGGAAACATTCCTTCCGAAACCTCTTCCCTCCCTATGTGCTAGAGGTTTATAGAACTTCACCCTTTCCCCACGAAAGCGTAGAGCAAGGTATGCAACTATAAAAAGGCACAAATGTCTTCTGGAGCAGAGGAGCGGCCAGAGAGAGCCACTAAAATCTTGGCTCTCATTGGACATCGCCCTGTTTCCTAATACAATCGTGCATTTCCATAGTTATACGTTATAAATTTTAGCACGCGGGGAGGTTGTATCATGTCGCCCAAGGATAGTCTTCTTCCATTACCTTCGTGCAAGTCAGGTAACCCAACCCAGCCGGTGGCGCTGTAGTACCAGTTCTTCCTGACGTAGACGGCACAGCTAGACTGCTCAGGTCAAGCTCGAGAAAGTTGCGGGTCAAAGGCTTGACAGCATCTCTAGCAAGATTCTTGAGCTCGTCGACTCTTCTCTCGAAGCGCTTGAGGTTGTCGCGAGAGTACAATTCGGGTGTAAGCTTTAAGAAGCGTTTGCACTCGTCGTGGTTCAAGTAGGCGTCCTTGTTTGTGCTGCCCATGAGTCGATATATGCGACCGAAACTTTGAGCTGGTAAGGGCGATTGTTGAGATGCTGGAGGTTTTGTTGGCACCAGAGCGCGTGAACTGCTTTGACGGCCTGACCGCCCAGATACAGATGCAGAGGCAGAGGCAGAAGCGGCATCTGAAGACGATGGTCGCGAGGAGTTCTTAAGAATCGACACAGGAGCAGGTGTGGTATTTTCGGCCAGCCGCTGGCGGAAGAGACTCATGGCCATCCAGTCAAGGTAGCCGTTCGACGGGTTGACGCGCTCGCCTCTACTGGTGGTCAGAGTCAGTCTGAAGAGGCGAACCTCAATGCGCAATTTCATGTCTTCCAGCTCCTGGACCTTGTCTTCGATAATATCGAGGACGAGAGGATCAACATGGTTGACAAGTTGAGGTTGTGCCTGTGGCCACTGGCCTACTACATGAATCAAAGCTTCGGTGTAGATGACTCTAGATCGTGCTAGGCAGGCTAGCTTGAGATATGATGGCGGATAGCGGGCGATCTGCTTGAATAGGCGTCCTTGAAAGCCTAACAGATGGTGATCTACGCGAGAGCCTACGATATCGAGGGCATCGTACATCTGAGCCAGCTGCAACAAGGTCTTGGACTCGGTATATGCATCAGCGATATTGACGTTACTGATAGAAGGAGGATAGTTGTAGAAGATGCGGAACAGATTATCATAATCTCGCAGGATTTCATCATCTGGACCAAGAGGTGCGGCAGGTTGAGGATTCAAGGACAAGGCAGATAGATTTGACATGGAACGGAAGAAGGCAGAGGACGAAGCAGGTGGCTTGTTACGCGAGACGGGCGGCGGACTCTGACTTGGAGGACGTTGTACTAGCCGCGGTATATCATTGTCTCTTGTGTGATGCCAGTCGAGGACGTAATTCCAGCGACGCACATCGATCGACTCCAGACTGCTTCTGCTGGAGTTTGTTTCGCCGATACGTGAGAGGGAAGCTGGGCTGGGAGCAGGTAGAGCATTGTGTATGGGTGGACGCTTAGTGTCGATGGCGAAGAAGGACGAGCATTGGCTGAGGATGATGCTGTGCAAGAGATAGCGTTGCTCTTTGCGACCACTGGCCGAGGAAATGACGATGTCGACATCTCCAGTCTGCGCAAAGACAGGGAACTCGTTTAGTGGAGAAGCTGGCGAGGTTGTGTGCTGGGAGCGCGACGAACGGTGGCGCCTTGTTGTCGAGGCTCTGCTGGTGGCCGAGGGAGGGCGTCGCGGAGTGTGTGGCACCTGCTGAGGTGGCTCAATGTGCGACACCATGGTGGTATAGTGGTTGTTTGTCAAGCGTCATGGATAGCCGATATATAGCAGATTCTACTTATCCAAGCTGTCTCTGAGGACTGCGACAAGATGCCGTCGAGTACTCACAGCCGGGGCGCAGTCCAGCCATTCGACTAATCACATGCCCCAGCCATGTCTGTGTAGCACCAAAGACCGAACCAACCTTGGATTGTCTCAAGCGTACCTACCTGACTTGGATTAAGAGACATGTCTCTTTGCAGGATTCCATGTCAGGAGAGGAAGAAGCCCGCAGCGACAGAGGGAAGGTGGCATGACGCGTTGGTCTCTCTTTTTGACGTGAAACGGGCGCGGCGTCTGTTTTGTCAGAGCTGCCATTCGCAAAGCTTCAATCAATGAATCTTCCACCATTGTCAACACTAAGTCGCAGCCGTGCTGTCGGCAGACTCGTACATGTCTCGAATCGCTCCTATACCCGGCCCTCTATAGCCCCTAAGCCGACTGTCGACATTAGACACATCCGCAACGCGCCTGGCCTCTACGAGCAAAACTGCATAGCCCGCAACTACAAGCACCAGTCAAAAAACGGATGGCGCATCCTTGAGCTGCACGACAAGCTGCAACTACAGCAGCGACACTCGAGAAATTTGCGCGAACGCAACAATGCCTTGAAACGCCAACTCGCAAACCCGGCCACGAGGCAGGACCCCGATCTGCTGGAACAGGCAAAGCAGCTGAAGACTGAGCTCGCCGAGATCGATGCTCAAGACAAAGCCATGAATGATGAGATGGAAGAGCTGGCACTTGCACTGCCCAATCTGAGCAGTCTAGACACTCCCGAAGGCGACGTACCAGCCGTCAAGGAGTACATCAATGAGCACCCCGATCGCAATCCTTCACCCTCGGATCGCGTCTGGCGCAACCACGTCCACGTCGGCTCAGAGCTCGATATGCTGGACTTTACTGCTTCGGCCACCACTTCAGGCTGGGGCTGGTACTTTCTCAAGAACGAAGCCGCTCTTCTCGAGCAAGCCCTCATTCAGTACGCTCTTACCATTGCCATGAAGCGCGGCTGGAAAGTCGTCTCGCCTCCTTCAATCGTCTACTCGCACATTGCCCATGCTTGCGGCTTCCAGCCTCGTGACCAAAACGACGAACAGCAAATCTACGCCATCACTCAGCCAGAAAAAGACAAGAACAAGCCTACGCTATGCCTAGCAGGAACCGCCGAAATCCCATTCGCGGGCATGAAAGCAAACACTGTCATCGAAGAGGCAGATCTCCCGCTAAAGATCATTGGCGCTTCTCGCTGCTACAGAGCCGAAGCTGGTGCTAGAGGTATCGATACCAAGGGTCTATACCGCGTTCACGAATTCACAAAGGTCGAAATGTTCGCCTGGACAATGCCTGACAACGTAGGCGATGACCACTTCTCCGAGCCCACTCCTTCACCTTCAGCTGCTCTGTTTGACGAGATGGTCGCCATTCAAAAGGAGATTCTTCAGAACCTAGGCCTACATTGCCGTGTACTGGAAATGCCCACGACAGAACTAGGCGCCTCAGCAACTCGCAAGATAGATATTGAAGCTTTCTTCCCCTCGCGCAGAGAAAAGGACGAAGGTTGGGGCGAAGTCACATCCGCATCCATCTGCACAGACTACCAGACCAGACGTCTAGCCACTCGCGTAAAGACTGAAAAGTTCGGACGTAAGCATGAGTGGCCCCACACTGTCAACGGTACTGCCCTCGCGGTCCCCAGAGTTCTGGCCGCTATCATGGAAGCTGGATGGGAGGAAAGCAGCAAGAGTATGCTTATCCCCGAGGTGTTGAGACCTTTCATGGGTGGGTTGGAGAGAATTGAAAGGAGTAATCGTATCAGCATTCAGTAAAAGGGGTCGTTTTATGTTCGATCCGCCTTTCAGATATACCATATTTTTCAGAACTCCACACTTGTATTTGAATCTGCTGTGCAGCAGAGTTGCTGAAGTATCGATATCGTCATCCTCGCCACTGAACTGTACTTCGAATCCTAGCTTGAACAAGTCAAGATACCTTCGAGGACTCGCTGTCAACGTCTTGTCACTCGAATCAGTGTGACAAAGACGAAGCGTAGACCGAGTAGTGCGTATAGTCAAAAGCATAAATCCACATGCAGTGAACCTCGACGGCATCGACGGCCCGAACTCCCGCTACATAAAGTATACCACAATACCCACTGATCCAACGTATACACAAAGATAAGAGATAGAGAAGTGGAGCAAATCCCCAAACACGACATCAATTGCAAGGATCGAAAACAGTGACTGACTGGGTAGCAGCACAAAAAGGTTGATCGAAAGGTATATGCCGTTGAAGAGGTTTGTGTTACCAACAGTGTGGTTCGTTGCACATCCATCTCGGAAAGAGAATCGGTCGGGCGAGATGGGTGCGACCCCGAATATCTGGCAAAAAGTTTGAGCTGCTGCATGGCAAGGAAACGAAAGGGTCGAAGATCCGATACCGCAACATGATCAACCAGATAATCACAGCGCTGAAAAGTGGTAGAGGCTGGAAGCAAATGCACATGTACAAGCAAGGCGAAGGCATAAAAGAGGGTACCTGAGGATGGATGCATTCAATTATGGCTATACGCACCCGCATCTGAGCGGTTAGGCACCACGGCATGTCTACAAAACATGCGATCCAGCTGATCGCTACTCTAAAGCAAACAAAACGTAGGATGGAGGGAGTAACAATGAACACTCTCTTTCCAGAAGGCCGGGTTGCGGACTCATGCATACTCCTCTTCGTTGCAGTAAGCCAACACGCGCTGGGTCGGCGGCCCGGTGATAGACATTGCCAATATCAGCGACACCGGCGATCCGGGTGGGCACGCGGACAACCGCCCAATGTCCTGGACTGGTAGGGAATTCTCGGAAACAATATCGAGTAAGACAAAGTCATACTTTGTTGTTCAAGTCAGGCCTCGTAACGTTGTCTCGTGCGTCCGGGTGTCTGTCTTGGGTGACTTCTTGATCTGCTGATGATGTTGTAGTTGATGCATGTCCTCAAAATGCATCATCCAACAATGTCTTACTCTATTAGTCAATAGCTTGGTCTTTGCAAGGCGACATAATCCTGACTGACCGGTATCTCAGACCGCTTCTTTCACATCGACTACAGCCAAGGCATACAAGCCTCGTATTGCAACTCATCCAGTCCTCCATCGTCACGCTGCTGCATCATGCTGAAGTCTCGTAACGTCTCGGCGCCGACGCTGCGCTTATTCTGAATCGCTTTGAGGCGAATCTCATTGACGCGAGTGTCCGCCGCGGCCATTCGGTCCACGATGCTCTCCTGTGATCCGCGCTGCTGAAGGTTTTGCTCTTGCTGTAGTACTCCTGATCCGGCACGGCTACTTGCATCGGATGCGCTTGCGACCCCTGACGTGGTCCGGCTGTTGCGTCGCATGTGCCGCCAGATCCGCCGAGCTTCATCTTGTATCACGAGACTGTTCGGCCTCTGTCCGTGTTCAGAATGGTGTTCATCGGAAGCCATGCCTGTGTTTGTATTGCCTTCCTCGGGTGTTGGCGTAGAAGGGGCGGTATTGTAAACCTGTAGAGCTTCGGCATCGGCAACATGCAACGTGGTCCGGCGTGTGCTTTTCGGATCTCGATGCTGTGTGGCTGTCGTAGACGACTGTACTACACTCTTAGATATTTCGGCCAATACTCCTTGTTGGAACTCGAGTTCTTCGCGCAAGCGACGCAAAACTGGTGGCCCGTCGTTGCCGGACCAGAATTTGCCAAACTTCCTGTGCAAGATCCTGATCGCGACATCCGGAGGATAGTTCCTCGCAGCAAACTTGGCCTTCTCTATCTCAATCTCCACGCCATCCTTGTCTTCCTCTTGATGGTCCATGCCCCATTGGCTGTTCCTGTTCGTGCGGATCAACTCACATGCCTGCTCAGTCCGCAATTCTGTATCCCGAGGAAGGAGAGAATGTCTGTAACGGACATCCGCCTTGAACAACTCACTCCCAACTATTCCGAGTGTCTCGTGAAGCTCACTCAAGAGGTCTTCTAGCGAGGCTGGATCTGCGCTTCGCTGAGCCTCGAGCGAAGGTACGCGCACCTTCGCGAATAGAGTGGTACATTGACCCGGATGTAGTGTTGCCTTCCGGGGAGGTGTGAGGAGTTTTTCCACGCGACATGGCTCGGTTGAGTTGATAGACACTCTGACGTGTGAAAGTTCTTGAACGTGAGATTCTTCACGCGCCGACTGGACAAGAGCTTCTAGGACAGCCTGTTGAGCTTCTTGCCACTCGAAACGCCATCCGCCTGTCCGAGCTTGGTCGCGAGGAGATGGTGGTTCGTAGGCATAGCCGACTTGGACTTGGTGAACTGGCCACGATACCAACTCGCGAAGGAGTACTGCACATCTGTGCGGAAGTGGAGACAGTACAAGCGCATGTGTGACTGTAACGATCGAGTCTTCTACTATCTCGACCACTGACGCTACAGCTTCCTGCATCATGTCAGACAACATTGCGGCCGGGGGCTGTGACGTTGCCTTGCCAGAGTCTAGCTTTGCCACTTCGATCGAGAGGGACGATGCATCCGGCCTCTGCAGACGATGAAGCTGACAGCCTGACCTGATATCCGAGCATTGCGATTCGTGGGAGCAGGACGTGCAGAACACTGCCAGACGATCTCGCTGGTCTCGTAGCAAGCTGCAAATGTGCCGGATAAACTTGGATATGCTTTGAAGAGCCAATGGGGAAGCAAATGGTCTACCCCGCGTTAGTGCCTGACAGTGAGTGAAGATGTGGAAAGCACAAACGAGTTGTCAATGATAACAATAATATTGAGAGGCTTTCGAGTTTTGCCGGCATAATCACGATATGCCGAAGATTTCATATCGTTTGTACCACTGGTAGCTGGTGGATCGCTTGAAACGCTTGCTTCAGCCTTGATCATCGCCCAGACCGTCGCCTCGTCGACTAGGTCTAGGGTTGCCCATGCAGGCGTGACACGAAGGTTGATGTGAAGCATTGATAGTGATTTGTGTGTGCTGTCGAAGTGAAGTGCAGATGATAGTGTGGCTCTTTCTGGGCGTGGAGTCTTTTCTGGAGATGGCGAAGGACTTGGGTCTGCCTCTTGCGATGGACTTGGATGACTGCCGTCGCTTCCAAGGAGAATGCTTTTAGTTTTGAGATTAGGCGCAGGCAAGGTAACGAGTGTCGGGCCAAAGTCTCCTACAGGTGAGTGCACTGAGACAAGACTCTGCACTGAGTCAAAGGCGTCAATGTGTGATGCAACTGTATGATCATCTTTCATATCTTGGGAATTCTCGTCGGTCATAGTCTGTGCAGATCTCTCATGCTCTGAAGCAGTCCGACTGACGGCAACGTCGTTATCATTTCTCAGTGGCACTTTGGAAGAACTTTTGGATCGACTGAGAAGACCCTCCTTGACTTTTGACACTACTCTCTTACGCACAGATAATCTGCGTGACAGTGAGGGAGCAGATTTTGGCTCGTTCTTGTCGGACTGGGATGGTATCCGCTTGTTCGGAGATCGTTCGATGACGGTTGTAAGATGGGCGCTGTTAGACTCCCAACTGAAGCGGTTGCTTCTCGATGAAGGTCTGATAGCCTCATCGTGTACGGTGTTCTGAATCTCACGAAGTGGCAGGGCACTAGAATGCTTGGTATGGACAAACTCAGGCACAGAGTTTCCGCTCGTAGAGGCGGCATCGTTGATGAATCCAGTTCGGAGATTTTCACGTGTCTTTCGAACCTTCAGAGGCGAGCTTGACGTTTTGTTCGACGAACGTGCTTCAGGAGAGCCGATGGTATACCTGGTCTGACCAGACGTACTCGAAGGAGATGTGTTGGCATGTGACGGTTGAGTAATGATTGGAGAAAAACTGCTCACAGAAGCTGGAGCCGAGACGAACAGGTGGGCCTGGGGCGGTTGCCATCCGTGTAGACCCAAAGTGCCTGGTGTGTGACCATATGCCGTGCTTGATGAGTTTTTACTTTTGCTGTTCTGTGCTGCTCGCAGATTCTTTGGGTTAGTGTTCTACGAGCATCGTCAGAATGATTTGGTGACACAATCATTGAAGAATCTGAACCTGCCTCTTTGTTGGGCATGGCTCATGACCAGAGGGATGCCCTCGGCTATCCAATTGGAGCGATGAGAATATAACAAAGGCTGGCAAGTCGAGGGTAGTCCAGAGTGGAGATGGTTCAGGAATACAAGATTGTTGCAGAACTCCTGACGTGTCATGTGAAAGTCCAGTCAAAGGCAAGTGCGACTGCCATGTAGAACCCGCATTCTGTTCCTCACATAACAAAGCAGCCGGCATCTCGTCGCGTATTGTCCAAGCCAGAACTGATTACGGCTGATAATTCAGAAAGCACAAATATTGCAGCGGACAGGAGTATTGGAACCAAACATTCTCTGAGGTTACCACTTCTACGAGGCCAATCAAGCAGCCAAACTGTCACTGGCTTCATTGTCTTTCTTCCAAGGAACATCAGTCGCGTCTATATCGATATTCAGGAAGTTTATCTGCAACACAGACATTAGCTAGCTGTAATTCAGAGCATTCAACAAGGATATAGCCTACTAAATCGTCATTGGAGCCCGTTCCACCGAATAGGGTGTGCTGTGATACACTCGCTTGCACACCTTTCTTGACTCTCTCTTCCCAGACGCCCTCCCAGTTCCATTGGCCAGGTCTTCGAGCACCACCTGGCTGTTGACGTAAGGTGGGGGATGCGGGGCTCTTTCCATCCTCTGGTGTCGCAGAGGGGGGTGTAGCGCCAATGACTCGCGCTCTGTGAGTCTGCCATGCATGCCATGCACCTGGGTTGCCTGCCGCTTCGAGCGGCACTTTGTCGAGCACCTCGGCTGTGTCGAAGGTACTGCGCATGTAGAACAAGATCTGCACAATGGCGAGAGGACCGTACGACAACTGCGAGCGCTCTGACGTCGATGCTATCTCTTCGGTTGAGCCAATCTGAGACGTAGGCTTCGGCTTGTTGCGTCCAAACCACTGAGGAAAGCCGTGTCGCAAGCTGAAGCCGCCGGGAGGGAGACGCTCGTCATCGGTGGCATGAACGGTATCAGCGCCTGTGTCGCTCGTGGTGTAGGTGTATGTCGTCAGAGGGGTAACCAAGGGGTGAAAGATGTCGGTCGAGAAGGTGATGGTGGGAGGCTTGTCGGCGGCAAGGAGCAGGGAGAACTTGAGGATTGCGGGTGTATAGGGGCCTAGAGCGTTTGAGAAGTCATCCAAGCATTCGTCACGGCGACCCTACCTTTGCGGACGAACAGCACACCCTGCCAGACGTGTGGATCGCGCGGTGTGGGTGTGAGGTAGATGCCCTTGGGACAGGCCTGTTTCACGCTCGCGCTACACAGAGACTCATGAGCTTCTCGCTGTACAAGCGTGTAGAATCGGACAGGCAAGCATACAAGTCCAGACGCCGTTGTTGTGCCTCGAAGGCCTGTGGCCCTGCGCGAGTGTTGGACTGCGCCAGAGACATTGAACAATAGGTGGTTGTGAGGTTGAGAATGAGGGTTGCTGTCTCGACGTCGCTCTTTGCATTGGAGACGGCGCTTGTTTCCTGCTGGTGACAGGCGCTAACGCCAAAACACCCGCTTACACACGACAAGTTCACAGGACAGTGCAGCTTGGTAGATCTGTTTTCTGCGTGCTTTGCCCCTTCCACACTTACGCACGTAGAACGACACACGTCTCTCAGATCTTACCTTCCCAGTCCGAGCACAAACAATGTTGCAGTGATGGATCTCTGACCTGTCAATTGGGTTCAAGCCGGCGTCTATCGCGCGCGTCTCACAACGCTCCTGCTTTTGCTCGTGAAGCAACGACTTCGACTTTGTTTCTTCGCTCCATGCATGAGCAAGAGCACCGTAGTGACCCCTGTTGAATGCAGCCTGATAGGTCACGAGGTCTGCTTTGAACAGGCGAGTATCTTTAAGCTTGCGTTCCAGCTTCTGGCAGCATCTGGATCTTCCCTCTGGCCTGTGATTGCATGGTGCTGCGGCCCGTTCGCCCGTCGAGACATCTCTTGTACATGCGTGGGCGTCGAGACAGCAATAGCCACGATAACTCCTCGTATGCACAATGCCATCTTGTTACGTAGGCTGGCAAGCGACTGTTCTTCAACCAGTAGTCGACAGGCGCATGATTGCTTTGTTCTGTTTGGGGCCATGTCGAGAACAGCGACTCGTCCACAAACACGACATGCTGCAAAAACCCGCCCGCATGCCGCCGCGCCGGCTTGCTGCAGCCCGCCCGACCTCCAGGAATATTGATGCGACAGGGGGTTTCGATGTCTCTTCACCGAGCAACCTGTACCATGACGTGGTGTCTCCATTTCCCAAGATTCCCCCAAAAGTCAAAATGCCAAAGTCGAAGACGGCGCATCGTAGAGGCGGAAACTAGAGAGCGTCTGGGAACGTGTCGGCGGGCCAAACCTTGCTGGGAGCCTACCGCAGCGTGTCCCTGAACTAGCGTGGGACCTGTCTGAAGTTGATCGAAGAAGGCCCTTGGAAGCTTCTGTCTCTCCACGACTAGCGTCACGGCCGAGCCATCCCGGAACCCGCTCGCCTGGTTTGCTCCCCTGCCATCGATAGATGAACCAGCTTTAGCAAATCTCCCAGATTCACAAAATCTCCCGGCATCTGATGCGTTACATGGACCCTTCTTCTTGCCATCTACAAGATACCATTCCGGTACACCACCAACGACGACCCTCTGCTGCAGCCGGCAGGAGATCTCACCTTTCGGCTACTAACTGCCGCCAGTCGGGCGATAAATTGACAGTCCTCGGCAGTGGTTGGTCGTGCAAACAGGGCGAGTGACCTCTCGTATGCTGTTACACACTGCCTGAGGTGTGTGGGAGTGTGTTGTCCTCCTCACCGCCAGTCAGATGGGTCGCTGACTCTGTAGTCGGGCTACGTGCAGAGCACATCATCTCTCGATGTGCAAATCAATATACTAAAGATATCGGCGACAGTGCCAATATATCGCCCAGTTTCCAGCAAGATAGGTCGAAATCTGGGAGATCATTGAGATATAGGGCTGTAGATTAGGCTCAATAAACCATCGTCGCTAAGCTCTGGGGCCGAGTTCCCCGAACCAATGGCGTCCCGCTAACCACGGCCTCGGGCGTGGAGTACAGGTTGGTTTCTGCTCCGCGCTGGTTCCACACAAGGTTTCATGACCAACAGGGGAAGCATGGAATCTTTCGTGCTTCCGCGATCCGCGAGATATTCGCCCTCTTGCCCACGCACACAGGCCAATTCCTTAGGAATGCACTTCACCGACTGTAACGGCGACCCGCTCTTGCTAGACCTGCCTGTCAGCGGCAAAGTGACGATGAGTAATGTTAATAATCTTTCCGCCCTGTCTTCTTCCTCTTGTTCCATCAAACGCCCCACCTGACTTGTCCCTCTTCACCGTCTCTTGAGTGGTACCACCATTCGTGCTGCACGCATCCGCCGGTCATTGCTTCTGAGTCCCATTACGTTCGCAGCATCTACCCGGATCCGCGGTTCTTGCGTTCCACCACCTGGACAAGACATTTCCATCATTGCATTGTCAGCCGCTCCAAGACAGTTTACCGGGATTCGATTTGTTCATAAAGGGCTTGCCCTTGCCAGGACTTGAAACAGTTGTGCTCTCTTGTTCCCCCTCAGCTCGTACAAAGGAATTGGAATCCCTCACCGTCTGTCCTGTCCCACTCCTATCCGCATCATGTCGCCCTCACGTGCACAACATCGTCGAGTGCAACAGCAATCGAGTGGCTTTCCTACTCGACAACTGTTTGTGCTAGGTATGCCTCGACGTCTACTCTGTTTATACATCCAGATGGCTGACAAAAATTGAAGCATTGTGCCGTATATGCGAGCCAATTGCCTTCATGTCAATTTTTCCCTATGTCTATTACATGATCTCTTCTTTCCACATCACCAATGACGAGAAGCAAATTGCTCTATACGCTGGCATGGTCACATCTGCGTTTGCCTTTGCCGAGTTCTCGACAGGAGTCATGTGGGGTAGATTGAGCGACAAGGTTGGCCGCAAACCAATCCTCCTTATGGGATTGGCAGGAACTGGCATCAGTATGATTGTCTTTGGATTCTCTCCCAATCTGACCACGGCTCTTATTGCTCGTGCTTTGGGAGGTCTTCTCAACGGGTAAGTCGAACAACGATTGATCTCACCCTCATTCTGACGAGTACCAGAAACATTGGTGTCTTGCAGACCACCGTCGCAGAAGTAGTCACTGTCGAAGCACACCAAGGTCAGCAAAGCTCCTCGTGTCTCTCTGCAGTCAATCACTGACAAGATATAGCACGTGCATATTCAATCATGCCCTTCGTTTGGTGCCTTGGGTAGGCCTGCCACTTATGCCATTAGCGCCATTTTACTTACAGTCTCAGATCAATCGTCGGCTCTGGTCTAGGAGGAACTCTCGCGGACCCTGTGCGCAACTACCCTGGTTACTTCGAGCACGGTTCGCTGTTCGACAAGTTCCCGTACCTGCTTCCAAACTTGGTCTGCTCAGGAGTTGTCATCTTCGGCATGGTGGTCGGCATTCTTTTCCTTGAAGAGACGCACGAGGATCTCAAAGACAGAAGGGATTATGGCCTCGACGTTGGTGACTGGATTCTAGACTTTTTCCGGCCCAATCAGCTCGACGAAAAGGCTGGTGAGACATTGGCTCTGTTCGAAGACGCTGCTGCTGGCTACTCCTCCAGCCAGTCATCTCCAGCCGTGAATCCAATCCTCGTTGGAGAGCTGCCGAACGAAGCCCAGCCCGTATCGTCGCACATTCCAGGATCCCGTCGCCGCGATGCAGCTGTCTCGAAAGCCTTCACATGGCAGGTCTGTCTCAACATTGTTGGATATGGTATCCTTGCCTAGTAAGTTTTACCTGAGGTAACCATGAGGAGCATTCATATTGACGAACTGCCAGTCACACAATCTCGGCCGAACAGCTTCTTCCCGTACTTTTCAGTTTGCCCGAATCTCACCAGGCTCCTCACTTACCATTTCAATTCTCCGGTGGCTTTGCCTTGCCAACAAAAGTCATCGGTTTCATTCTGTCCGCTCAAGGCTTCATCCAAATGTTCGCTACTCTGTTCGTTTTTCCATTCGTCAACCGTAAGATTGGGAGTCTGGCTACATTTCGACTCGTCATTCTCTCATATCCGATTCTTTACCTGATGGTTCCTTACCTCACGCTTGTCCCGACGGCTCTCCGTATGCCCTGTATTTATTTCGTACTCGTCTGGAAGGTTACAGCACAAGCTCTGTCGTATCCATCTATTGCCATTATGCTGGCCAATGCAGCTCCATCGAAGAAGGTTCTCGGTACCCTGAATGGTGTAGCGGCCTCATCAGCAAGCTTGTGCAGAGCGTTTGGACCCACACTATCAGGCTTGGTCCAGTCATTGGGTCTTTCCGTCGGCGTGCTCGGTCTCCCCTGGTGGGCAAACAGCTTCGTTGCAATCATTGGCGCCGTTCTCAGCTTACGCATGGTCGAAGAGAAGCGCCGATACTCGAAAGCCGAGGAGGCAAGTCTGGACTCGGAAGACCTCCCATTCCTGGACGCAGACGTACTAGAGAGCTCTGATGAAGAATTCTGCCATTGATCTTCTGGAGCAGCTTCATCTCGATCGACTCACCGATTCTCCTTCGTACAACTCACGCAGTTCTCACCTCTTGAGTGTTATCAAAAATCCTTCGCTTACGGAGTTGCCATTCTTTTTATAATCGTTCCGATTCGATTCAAAAGTTCACCTAGATGAATGCAGTTTTACGGCAGGCTCCGTTTTCATTCAAGCGATCCGAGATCAGCTTTAGACCATCTTTCATTACTATTTGGGAAAGGTCTCTTGGGCGTTTTTCTGTGTTTGCTATGGTCAGCACCAGGTGTCTGGTTCAGGGGATGGGGGAATTAGGCAGTCGGTTTTTATATACCCGTTCTTGCTTCACTCGGGAAGAATCATGCTATGGAATGGAAGGCAATGGCGTTCTTGCTCTGTATGAGATGCGATCTGGCTTATCAAGATATTACGTTCGCTGTAACAATGATACGACAAGTAGTTTAGCTGCGTTGATGCTTTCTGATAGATATGGCTGGATATATCAATCATTGTCTTTGCCAAGTAGTCTTTGTTTGGGCTCCTATTTTCACTTGATTGAATTGCAATATCGAAACTTTGCAACGGAGTATGTTGACTAATTGAGGTTCGAAGACAAGCGTGGTACTCATCCGATACCATCAGGTTACCATCTAGATAGGCCAACCCCGCAGCACCTCGGGCAATGATGAGCAGTCTTCCAAATCCAACACTCAACGCACCTTGTGACTTCGATTGCTTCAACTTGAACACTTAGCATACACATATTCGAGAATGTCCAGCAAAACAGCAATCTTAACCAACAAGGCACCAAAGCCTCTTCCGGGCATCTACAGTCAAGCCATCGTCGCCAATGGTTTTGTCTACTGCTCAGGGGCTATTGCTGGAGATACAACAGGCAAGATAATCGACGGAGACATCCAAGCCCACACTGTCAGTCACCAACCTATCTATCTTCTTAGATATCAAGAACAGAATCATTGACACCTTTTTGCACAGCATCAATGCATCAAGAACCTTACCGCCGTGCTTGAGGAAGCGGGAACGACCATTGACAAAGTCATCAAGGTGAATGTGTTCTTGGCCAGTATGGATGACTTTGCAAAGATGAATGAGGTGTACAAGACTTATTGGGGCGATGTGAAGCCTAGTAGGACGTGAGTTGCCATGATGATCATGTTTTCTGGTTCTGATGTGCTAACATGCGTATGTAGATGTGTTGCTGTCAAGACCTTGCCATTGGGTACGGATGTCGAGATCGAGTGTGTTGCAGTGCTGTAAATGAATACCGAAGTCCTTCAGGTAGACATTTTGTATACACAATTTAGCCGACTCGGTCTAGATCTGGTCAGGGTGGCACTCTCGGCAAGTTCTCAAAGACTAATCTATCTTATGTTTAGTCTTCAAACATACTTGAGTATCATTGTAATCATTTACTACCATTTAGTGACCTCCTTCAAGATGAGCGAGCAGTTTGGTGGTCATATCTGACATGTTGCGCTTGCCAGTGTCATACCGAGCGTAGTTGCCCAGTTTGCTCGTGAAATCATCCAAAGTGAGCATGCAATATCGCCAGAGCATACGAAATGCTAGAATAGCATGAAATTGTTGGACCACCATTCTAGCTGCCACGGAATCAAAATACTATATCTCGCACACTGAAGCCCTGTTACTTGTATGTCAACAGAAGCTGGCGGTAGATGGTGTGAATATTTGTCCTTATTTTCTTTGGAGGAAAAACACATCCGAAGCTAGCCGCTAGCACACCAATATGGTTAGCGGCCCAACCGTGTTCCGACATCCTTCTCCACGCAATGCAAAAAACCCAATGACCCAGGGCTTATCAGTACATATGATCAGATATCGGGCATAAGAGAACAGGTCAAAACACGCGACGAGTCATTATCACCGAAACGACTCGAGACCACTGCATCACGAAACCTGGGAAAAGAGGTGCTACTAAACGCGGAACATCTCACCCGTGTATGCGCCCCTCTGTGCAACGAGACAAGGCAGAGACATACCCCGGTGGCCTCCGCGTAGCCGCTTCGCGCTTGCTTTCGTGAGCGATGCCGACCGCGAAATGAACAATCCCACCGAGTCATCCAACAAGAAGAAGCGTGCCAATCCGCAGGCCTCTGACGCTGCTGATGAGGCCGTCGAAGGCGGTTCTGGCGACGGTACTGCCGCCGGTACTGCTTCCAATGGCGCGTCTTCGGCTTCGTCATCAAACTTTCGCAATGTCAGCGCGTGCAATCGATGTCGTTTGAGAAAGAACCGCTGTGACCAGAAGTTGCCAGCGTGCACGAGTTGCGAAAAGGCCAATGTCAAGTATGTATGCTGTTCAATCATGAAGTGAATGCCCTCGACTTACCCATGTCAGATGCGTCGGCTTCGATCCCGTCAGCAAACGGGAGATACCAAGGAGGTAAGAAGCCACAGTCTTGACATCCTTGGCTACCACTGACATAGTATAGCTATGTGTACTATCTGGAGAGTCGAGTGCAGCATCTGGAATCGCTGCTTCAAAGCAACAATATTCCTTACGCACCCACAGATGACTTTAGCATGAGCGTGGTGACGCCTACCTCACCCGCCATACCATCCACAGGCGAGGCGGCGGTTGCAGGCGCGCAAAAGTTTGCCGACAATAGCTCTGGTCCTGCTTCTGCTATATCGAACGAGCAGATTGAGCAAAAGCAACTCTCCAATCTCGTCCACAACATTGGAAACGTGTCAGTATTAGGAGCTTCAGATTCTAGGTATCTTGGCTCCACTTCCGGCATTTCCTTTGCCAGGGTCGTCTTTGCCGCAGTCAAGAGCTCGGTATCAGGATCGACGTCTGAACGTGGCGGAGTTCGTCCCTCAAAGCCACTTACGAGTGCAGCTACTGGAGGAACTACCATGAGAGACTCATTCTTTGGACTTCAGACAAAACCCGCCATCAAACCAGCAACTTTCCCCGACAAGGATATCGGACGGCGATTGATGGAGCTATATTTCGAACACTCCAACCCTCAGATACCTATCCTCCATCGTGGAGAGTTTATGGCACTATTCGACAAAGTTTACGCCACCGAGGAGAAGAAGAGAACACCACGAGAGTTATATATGCTCAACATCGTCTTTGCCACAGGTGCCGGAGTCATCCTAGAAGCCTCTGACAAGAACAATGATGGAGAAAATACAGCCGATGGCAAGGCTGGACAGAGTCGTAAGAGGCAAAAGCTCTCTCACGAGCAATCGCGACCAGAAGAGTACCACGCTTCGGCTATAGTGCACCTGGAGTCGTTCCTCGGATCTTCTTCTTCTGCAACAGAGGGCATTGGCGGCGGCCTTGAAGAACTCCAGGCTGTCCTTCTTCTGGCAGGATTTGCGCTACTTCGTCCGGTTGCACCAGGTCTTTGGTACATCGTCGGTGTAGCTGTTCGTCTTGCTGTGGATCTAGGCCTTCACAATGAGGACCCAGAAGCTTCGACAGAAGTTAGCACGGCGCAAGGGCAGCCCGAAATGACCAGTGCTGCGAGAGAAGAGTACGGACGCCGTCAGTACATCCGAGACTTCCGAAGAAGGCTGTGGTGGTGTGTCTACTCTTTCGACCGCTTGGTTTCAACGTGTGTTGGCAGACCGTTTGGCATCACAGACCAGGTGATCACGACCGAGTTCCCGACGTTGCTCGATGACAAGTACATCACACCGACTGGTTTCCTTAGTCCACCACAAAATGAGTATGGCAGCATCCCGAGCTACAAGCATGTCTCATATCACTACTTCCGGCTTCGCTTGTTGCAGTCAGAGGTATTGCAAGTCTTGCAGCATCGCCAAACTCAGCAGTTCAGAGAACGAGGTACGGTGAATGGAGCCAATCGATGGATGCACACAGACCTTCCTTCACCGTTCTTGTCGAGATACTCAAGCTTCAGAGAGTGGCGAGGTGACATCGATCGAAGATTGTACGAATGGATCGAGTCTTCGCCCACACAGACAATGACTGGAGTTGCTTTCTCGCCACTGTTCTTGGAGCTCAACTACTGGCTTACAGTAACCATGCTATACCGCCAGTCTCTGTCCGTGCCTCCATCACTCGCTGGTGAGCTTGATGCTTCTACAGGCGATGACGTTACCAGTCCGGGCCACGTTGACTACGAAGAAGAAGACGAGGAGATGGTGTTCTTGAAAGTGGCCGAAGCCGGTCAAAAGACACTAAAGATCTACCGTCAACTACATCGCGTGAGATTGGTCAACCATACTTTCCTGGCTACACACCACCTGTTCATGTCTGGTATCTCTTTCTTGTATGCCATCTGGCACTCGACAGTGGTGAGATCTAAGCTCACACTAGACGATGTCGATTTTACCATTCTGGCAGCTACATCTGTGCTCGGGGACATGATCCAAAAGTGTCCTCCTGCTGAAGCGTGTCGGGATGCATTTGACCGAATGAGCAAAGCAACCATCGCGATGGTGGAGCAGACGACAGGGTTCGGATCGCAAGCGCTACGTTATATTGCACAAGCGCAAAAAGTACAGCAGCATGCAGACGTCTCCACTGTAGGGGAGCACAACGTCAGGAAGACCAACAACAACTCAGTCATGGCGGCTCCCAACCAAGGCAGGCCCCACCAGCAACAGCAACAAGAGCAGCTGCAACAAGCCAGACGACCTATGCCGCGATTTGACATGAATCTACGAGATCTGTTCACGGATGACGAGTCGACCAATCGACCATCAGCACAAAGAAGAGGGCCATTCCCGATGGCCAGGCCACCAAACTCTGGGGCCAAGCGTGAAGGAGGACCAGGACCAGGTTTCCCTGGTACACCTACTGGAGCCGCTTACCCGCAGAACCAAATGTCTCCTCGCTTATATGCGCCCAGCCCGCCGATAGATCCATCACTACAGTCGACGCCGCCACCGATAGCGAGACAATCCCCCAGCCAGCATCATTACTACCCTCGAGGAGGACAAGGCTATATGGCACCTGGACCTCAGGGAGTGCCGGGTCACCTTGAAGGGTTCGAGTTCTTGCAAGACTTCCAGCTCCCTGACCAAGGTGGACCTTTTGGTCAAGCAGGACAAGCGCCTGGTAATTATGGAGAGTTCGATATGGGCTTCGGTGCAGGAGGACTTGCTTTCGATGGCGGCGGTCAGCCGTGGGATGAACATGGAGGCTTTGACCTGTTTGATGGATTCTTCTTTGGAGGAACAAATGGAGGGGGTCAGAGATAGTAAAGGCAATGAACATGGTGGGATGTATACTCCGAACATGTCATGGTCGCAATTTATTATTCTGCATTGTATCAATCTTCTTTCCATTCGGGTGAATTGTGAGAGCGGAAAGGGCAATCGCAAGCGCGAAAGTGGTCCGTGCGAGATGCGGGAGCTTCGATTTCTCTTATGTGACGTTAGAGTGAAATATTATTTCAGATTCACATAAACCAATCATGCCGATGAAAAAGGGTAGAGGCGTACGTCTTCCAAAGGAGAGCAGCACGTACGGAGACTGACAAGATAACAGAACTTCCGCAACAAGGGCAAGGGCCGTGGAGGCGGCGGCGGCAACAACTGGTCGACGGAGCGCAAGTCGTACGCCGAAGTGCCCAAGGTCAACGAGCAGTTCGAGAGACTGTACAATGACATGAACATTGTGCCCGAGGGCGAGGAGCGCGAACAGTTCTGGGCTGCCCTCCGTCGCGAGCTGCCCAACTCGTTCCGCTTCTGCGGCAGCAAAGGGTATACAAGATATGAATCAAAAGTGCTGCCAAACAGCAGCTGACTCTTCGCAGACATGCGCTTGCCGTGCAAAAGAACCTGGACGAACACTTTATCCCTCAGATCAAGTCGATGAAGTTCGACGACCAGAATGTCGAGCCTCCGATGCCCATCAAGTGGTACCCTAACCAGCTGGCCTACTACATGACCACCCCCAAGAACGTCATCCGCAAATTCCCTCCCTTCGCCGCTTTCCAGAAGTTCCTCGTCTCCGAGACAGCCGTCGGCAACATCAGTCGTCAGGAAGCTGTGTCTATGATTCCCCCGCTTCTCCTCGATGTCCAGTCGCACCACACCGTTCTCGATCTGTGCGCCGCACCCGGAAGCAAGAGTGCTCAGTTGGTTGAGATGCTGCACGCTGGAGAAGAGTCGCGTATTCGCAAGGCTACAAAGCAATACCAGGACGAGAAGGCCGGTCCCACAGCAGCTGCCGACGAGACCGTTGAGGGCAACGACTGGAGCGACGACGGTAGAGCCACTGGACTCTTGGTCGCAAACGACGTCAACTACCAGCGCGCCCAGATGTTGGTCCACCAGGTCAAGCGCCTGAACAGCCCCAACTTGATTGTCACCAACCACGACGCTACCATGTTCCCATCGATCGAGCTCCCCTCGGATCCCGTCCCTGAGGGCCAAAAGAAGCAGGGCAAGTGGCTCAAGTTTGACAGAATTCTTGCCGATGTTCCTTGCTCTGGTGACGGTACCTGCAGAAAGAACCCCAACATCTGGAAGGACTGGATCCCCGGTAACGGTCTTGGTCTCTACATCACTCAGGTCCGCATCCTTGTTCGTGCCATCCAGATGCTCAAGGTCGGTGGTCGCGTTGTCTATTCGACTTGTTCCATGAACCCCGTCGAGAACGAGGCTGTCATTTCTAGTGCCATCGAGCGCTGCGGCGGTAACGAGAAGATCAACATTGTCGACGTCAGCGACCAGCTTCCTGAGCTCAAGCGCTACCCTGGACTCAAGCAGTGGAAGATCATGGACAAGGAGGGCCGTCTCTGGAACTCTTGGGAGGACGTCGAGGACGCAAAGTCAAAGAAGTTCGAGGCTTCGCTCGAGCGTGTCGTTCCTGGCATGTTCGCCACCGCTGGCCACAACCTTCCTCTTGACCGCTGTGTCCGCGTCTACCCTCACCAGCAGGACACTGGTGGTTTCTTCATCACTGTTCTCGAGAAGAAGTCGGAGATCAGAGCCAAGCCCGAGGCCGAGACCAAGTCTGCCAACACCGCTCCCTCGGTCGTCTCTATCGCCAAGGAGATCGCATCCAAGCCCGAGTCAGAGGGTATCATCCCTAAGCTCGAGACCGTGGAGGAATACGCTCCGCATGACCCTAACCACATCGTTGAGACTGGTACTGCTTCTGCTGCTCAGCGCCAGAACAAGGAGGCCATTACTGACCTCGATACTGCATCTAACAAGCGCGGCCTTGATGATGTCGGTGACTCTACCGCTCAGGACATCAAGAGAGTAAAGACCGAAAAGGACGAGGGTGTCGGTGCTGGTGCCGTCGGCGAGGTTGGCCAGATGGAACACTGGCCCATGCCTCCATCCGCTCCTCTCAGACAAGACGAAGTCACCCCTGACGAGCCCGCCGCTATTGCCGCAGCCTCCGCTCCCCGTGGCCGTCGCAACAACCAGCCCCACGAAGAAGCCTTCAAGTATCTCTCGCCATCGCACGAAGAACTCGACGGCATCTTCGACTTCTACCAGCTCTCGTCCCGCTTCCCCCGCGACCGCTTCATGGTGCGCAACGCCCTCGGCAACCCCGTCAAGGCAATCTACTACACCACCGCTCTGGCCAAGGACATCCTGACCAAGAACGAAGGCCGCGGTATGAAATTCGTACACTCTGGCGTCAAAATGTTCGTCAAGCAAGACGCCCAAGGCCAAGACATTTGCCGCTGGCGCCTGCAAAGCGAAGGCCTCCCCATCGTCGAAGGCTGGGCCGGCGAAAACAGAATCATCCACTGCCACAAGCAACAAACCCTGCGCAAACTCCTGATCGAAATGTTCCCGCGCGTCAACCACGAGCACTGGAAGGAGTTGGGTGAGATTGGCGAAAAGGCAAGGGATATCGGTATGGGATGTTGTATCTTGCGCGTCGAGCCCTCGGAGCACGAAGATGGGTTCAAAGAGAGGTTGACGCTACCGCTGTGGCGCAGTATCTCGAGCTTAAATTTGATGTTGCCCAAGGAAGAGCGTCGTGCTATGCTGCTGAGGCTCTTCAAGGATGAGTCACCGCTCATTGATCACAGTCAACAGCCTAACCGCAAGAACGCTGAGGCTACAGCTTCTGCAACAGCGGCACCAGAAACTGTTGTTGACAGCGATGGTGGTGTGGCACTCAACGACACAGATGCCGATATGGAGGATGCAGATGCCACTGCTCCTGTCGGCGAATCTGGAGTCGCCACAGAGGAAGCAGGTATGGCTACTGAAGACGCACTTAGAGCCCAACAGCAGACCATCGCCGACGAAAACCAAGCCGTAGCCGCAGCGCCGGAACGCGAAGGCGAGACCGACGAAGCCAACACCACCGTCTAGAGAACTGTCATCTATAGCCATGGGACAAAGACCTCTGGCTCTGGAGAAACAGAAAACCACAAGGCAAGGGGGAAAATGAAAAAAAAAAAACTGCTTTTTATGTTCTGAACATGTTTTCCCAAACATATTTTGATGCTTGACTCGATCTTGCCATTTACCGTGTTGCCACAGAAAAGAATATTGTGCAATTGCTTCATCTTTTCATACGGACTGTCGTGACAAAAAGGAAGACAGCAAGAGATACCAGTCGGTCATGGACGTGATTGCTTTACTTGCTCTCACGTGTGTAATAAAACACAAATACCATCAGACGGAAGCTGAAAGGTCAATATCGATAGGAGTCATTTCAATTGCAGCTGCTGGTTGTTGTTGTAGAGAGAAACAAAAGGTATTCTGATAAGAACTCTATTCGAATACCAGAGCAGGTCTGTACTGTCTCGTCACTGCAAAGATACGAGAAAGAAATAGATGAGAACAAAACATTTGTGAGAGACAACTAAGCTACAGAAAACAAACAAGGGGTATAGAGTTCTTAAATATCCAAACAACCAATACAACAAACAGATATATATCCAAGATCCCAGAGATTAAGAAAATTGTATGTAGAATCCTCCAAATGAACGCCCGGTATATCGTGGTTCTATCGTGATAGATCATTCTATGAGATGACGAGTTTACTTCAACAACCCGCCTACATCTTGTAGATCTAGATCGTCGCTTGCAGGCAGATTCTGAGTAATTTGAGGTGCCGCTATTCGGGGCGCTTGAGAGTCCGGCGGTATACTTGACGGAGGTGCTCGCGTTGTAGGCGATATTGGTTCCTGCTGCATGGGCCTGCTTTGGGTGGGCAGACTACCTCCAAGTAGATCGCCGATGTCTTGCAGACTCAGTGTATCACTATCCTCGCGCTGTCCCTGCGACCGCGAACCTGGTCTTGAAGTCGTGGTGCCATCTCTGCTTTGTGCCGGACGCGATCGCGATCGCTCTCGATTTCCAGAAGCTCTTTGTGATCGGCTTCTTGTCAAGGATAGCCTTCCACCAAGATCCGAAAGTATGTCGTGGGTTGGTCTAGAAGCCCCTGGTGTACGAGGGCCCTGGATCGCAAAGTCCTGAGTTGTAGTGCCGGAGGAACCGTTTCGGGGTTCGCTACCTCCGAGCAGACCGCCAACATCGAAGAACGAAACGCTTTGGCCCGTGGCTGTCGAGGGTGCGGTGTCCGAGGGTTTACGTAGAGCATCAGCACTATCGTGTGGGCTGGGCGGGCCGTCACTGATGTTGGCAGGCGACATGAGCAGATCGTGGTGATGAGGTGCTTTTCGGTTTGACGAGATGCGGGCAAGTGGCGCGGGTCTAGGCAGATGCGACTTGGGCTCACAAAGCTCTTCAGGCATGCGAACACCCATCTGTCTGAACAAAGCTTCCTCGCTGTCGCGATGGATAGACTCGATGGTGGCTCGACGAGTGTCGGCGCGAGATATCGAATCCAAAGTAGCGTCGGGCCTGTACTTGTTCCTCTTGACTCCCCGATCTTTGACAAAGGTGCCTAGAATGATGGCGTTGGAGACGGCGGCAGAAGCGAGGACCTCGATGGATGCCCAGACAGTACGGTATTGTTGACGTCCATGGTGTTTGATGACGTTAGGCATGCGCAAGCCTGTGATGACTATAAGGGCGACAGAGAAGCTGAAGAGGCAGACGAGCGAGAGTTTGCGCGTGAGGGGGATCTGCGAGCGTAGGACGATAGGGATGGGGAAGCCAACCAGAAGAATGTCGGTAATAATGTCGGCAGTACCCATAGTAATGAGCTGTGCGTAGCCCTGTCTACATTGAGGGCCGGGGTCTGGCACGACTTGCCAGTAATGATTGAAGGGTTGGCATTCGGAAAGAGTGGCTATCACTACGGCGAGAAAGGTTGCGACCAGGAAGACGCGTATACAATGCAGAACGATCTCGTAGCTGCGTCTCCAGATGGCACTTGTGATGCGCTTGAGGAACTCAGAAACGGTGAATTTACTGATCCAGATGAAAAGAGCGTAGTTGATGCGGGATGCGAGGACCAGTTTGGAGCCTATCTGGCGGAGGTATATTTCGTAAGGGGTAAGGTGAGTAGACTGGACATTGTTGGTGCCATACATAAGGATGACATGGACCAGGCCCATGCGCGCGAGCAGCGGGATCAGACTCAGGGCCATGACCTTGTCCTCTTGGAACAGGCGTCCGCTTCGGATCTTCCTCCCAGCCAGGCGTGTGAGGATGATGACAGCAGCAAAGGCGGTACACCACCAGCTGAAGAGGAGGGTCGGCCAGTTCCCACGTCGCGTGCGAGGCTCAGGGGGAGCATTGTTCCATAATCCCATGCTATTTTCTGACAGAACCCACCGCCTCCGCAGAGGGGTGAGCGTTCAACGTCGTCCTGTGATAGATGGAGAGAAAGATGGGCCAGTCGCAACTGCACGAATGAAGCCTCGTCGTCGTACGTGAATTCCTAGCCGTGACGCTTGGGCCGTCGCTTCCTTGTTGCCGGCGGTTTGTACAGAAAAAGCCCTTGTACGCACTCAATTGTCGATACAATAATGCGCCCGTCGCGTGTCGTCGGCTAGTATGTGTAGCAATGGAAGAAAAGCCGTCCTTCTGCTTCTCGAGAGTCAGACACGGCGCAAAGGATGCCGCCGGGCGATAGCAAGACATTCGGTCAGTGTCGCTTGTCCATAACGCCACTGATCCAGACTCCAAGATAAGCACCCAAGAACGTTGCGAACTCCCTGCCAAATTCTACCCCATGTCATCAATATATCGACTCGACCTAACGACATCTTAGTGGCTTCTCTCATCTCCGTATTCACTATCTGTCGCACCGCCAGTGACTTGAGTCGATTCTGAAGGCTTGTCTACTTCCATCAGAATTCTCCGACGAGGGACGACATCTGAGCGACAGCCGCCATGGTGGGGTACTGCAGATCTTGTGCATCCGAATCACATACAGACACATTTGACCCTGGGCTGTTCTTACGCCAATCGCAAGTCGAGACCGTGGATTACTGAAGACCACCTCCAAGTGTCCCGGTCGTTAAATTGCCCTGAAGAGAATATCCGGACAGAATACTTGCCTTCTACAGTACGAGTACTCCTCGACCTTTCCTAAGGGTCCCAAGTCGCGGCTCTCAAGATTCCACGTTCGGCATCATCCGTAAACCCTCATCAGCCTGAACGTCTCTCCATCTTGTCCATTTGCATCTTCTCTGACACACCGACATACTTCATCATCCTCTTCTGGCTCTGGTTGCCACTCTGATCTATCTTGATGAAGCTAGGCGATACAATATGTAGGTAATTGTCATGGTCCTCACAAACACAAGACAAAGATCGAAGCGACCAACAACCCCGCTTCGCCTCCTGAAACGCTGTTCGCTGCTAGACCTGCCACCCTATATATGAGGGCCCTTTAGTTCTATACATAGTCGAAGCTGAACATGCCCTACTCTGTAAGCGATGTGCTTAGTGCTGTGAAGCAATGTAGGGCTCGCTCTGATCTGCATTCCAGAGATTTGCTCAAGGTTGACCAGAAGCTATATTAGTCTGACCAGCAGTGAACAGACTTTCTCTGCGTACTCTCTCGTTTTTTCCTCTTCTTTGCTGACTTCTATTCTACATGTGCTAGTTTACAATGCAATCGTTCCTATTTGTCCTCACTCTTTTGGGGCTTGTTCCAGGTCTCTTTGCTCTTCCCACCAGCAGCGGTTCTCACGTCGAACAGTCTCTCGAGAAACGTGGTGTTCGCACTACCGCTCCAATAGGATGTCTCTCGGTTGGATCTGGAGCCACGTATTCGACCATCGCTTCTGCCATCAAGGCTCTAGGCAGCTCAAAAGATGATGCATGTATCTATATCAAGAGTGGAACTTACAAAGAGCAATTGACTATCGACTACGCTGGCGCTCTGACTGTGTACGGTGAAACCGCAGACACTTCAAGCTACAAGTCCAACAAGGTTCTGATCACCCATGGAATCAGCTCTCCAGCTGCTGGTAGCCTGGATGCAAGCTCGACGATGAACATCAGAGTAGCAAAATTCAAGATGTACAACATCAATGTCGAGAACAGCTTTGGGACAGGTGCTCAGGTTGTTGCGGTAACTGCCAACGCTGACAAGCTTGGCTTTTATGGCTGCTCTTTCCTCGGTTATCAGGATACTCTCTACGTCAAGGCTGGCACTCAGTACTATTCCAATTGTTTGGTCAGGGGTGCTGTTGACTACATTTTCGGTGACGCTTCTGCCTGGTTCGACTCCTGCACCATCATGAGCAATGGTCCCGGTGCCATCACTGCGTCATCCCGCACAACTAGCGACGAGTCTACCTGGTATGTCTTCAACAACGTCAACGTAGTGTCCGACGGTACCAACCTTGTCGGGAAGGTATTCCTTGGACGTCCTTGGAAAGTCAACGCTAGGGTCATGTTTCAGAAATCACAATTATCAAACGTCGTTAACGCAGCTGGATGGACCGAAATGGCCGACGGCGCTACACCCAAATACTACGAATACGGAAACACAGGTGACGGCTCCAACACTTCCGAGCGCAAGTGGACGATCAATGCCACTGGTGCAATCAGCATCAACACTGTTTTGGGGGATAGCTATTCTTCTTGGGTCGACCAGACCGGTACTGGTTCGACCGCAGCGGTTTCGCCTGTTGCCGACTCCAAGGCAAAGACTGTCACTACTACAAAATCAGCCGCAGCCAAAGGTCCTGTCTGCACGCCAGTTGCAGGAGGCTCTGCCAGCAAAGACGACACTCCTGCCATCTACGCTGCTATACAAAAGTGCGGAAACGGTGGCACCATTGTTATACCTGCTGGCAAGACATACTATCTGAACACTGTTCTTGAGTTTGACGGCTGCAAGTCTTGTGTGTTCCAAATTGATGGTACCCTGAAGGCTTCGGACGATCTCAATTACTGGGAAGGCAAAACTGCCATCCTCCATCTCAAGAATGTGCCGGGCCTTACATTCACCGGCGCTGGTGTCATCGATGGCAATGGCCAAAAAGCTTGGGATCGCTTCGCAACCGACAGCTCATACAAACGTCCTACCCTCTTCTACATCGATGGAGGGCACGATATCAACATGCATGGCTGGAAGATGATCAATCCACCCAATGTCTTCCACTCTGTCAAGGGTAATGCTCTCAATATTGCTTACTCTAGCCTCAACATGTCTGCTGTCTCGACTTCCAAAAACCTTCCCAAGAACACTGATGGTAAATGATCAGAATTTGCAAGTCATTTTAGGCTCGACTAACCAAATCTTAGGCTTTGACATCGGTGCCTCGACATTCGTCACTCTCAATAATATCACTGTCCTCAACAACGACGATTGTGTTGCTTTCGAGCCGGGCGCCAACCATACCACTGTTACCGGCATCACTTGTACTGGATCTCACGGTCTGTCCGTCGGCTCGCTCGGCAAATCGAGCGCTGACACAGTCGCAAACATCTATGTCTCAGACGCCACCATGATCTCTTCGACCAAGGCTGTCGGCATCAAAACATACCCCATGGGCAATGGTCATGGTATCTCAACCGTCACCAACGTCACATACACCAACATCAAGGTCCAGAACACTGACTATGCTATCCAAATCCAGAGCTGCTATGGTGAGGATGAGAGCTACTGCATGACCAATGGTAACAATGCTATCTTGAAGGGGATAGTGTTTCAGAATTTCTCGGGTACTACTAGCAAGATGTACTCACCTGTGACCAGTAACCTGAACTGTGGTGCCCACGGGGCTTGTGATGTGAAAATCAAAGGCTATACTCTCAATGGTGGTTCAGGGGTTGGCGAAGTACTTTGTGCCAACACGCCGGCATCTTTGGGTGTTACTTGCACAAAGGGAGCATCTGGCTGAACATGAGTCGGAAGTGAAGTGAGGGTGTTGGACATTGGCTGTTGATTGTTGTTGACTTTTCTGAGTTTCAGTTCGATTCACTCGAATCTAATTCAAAAGACGTTGTCGCGCACGACTTTGTTTGCCCTCACTACTCATGCCTTGGCACATCTCTTACACCTAGTCTCTTTTTCCAGCCTTTCTTACACGATACGCTGTTCACGTTCCGAGCCTTCTTCAACAGCCGCACCATGTCTCAATCTTTAGTAGTGCGCACCCTGCCGGGAATCCATCCCCCTAGAGCTCCGAAGTCTGTCCTCTCCCACCTGGAATTCACCGTTAGGTGCTAATCTGATAACAGAGCGCTCGGCACGTACTTCAACGACAAGACACTTTCAGACATCCGCGTCAAGTTCGGTGATCAAGAGAAATTCGCCCACAGACTCATCCTCGTGAAGAGTTCCATCTGGTTTGAGACAGCACTACTTGGCGAGTTCAAAGCAAGTCAACATGTTCAACCTATCAAGTGTTGTTGTTGACTGGCTAGGAATCCAAGCAGAGTGTGATCGACCTTGGAAACGAAGACGATCCAGCCGCCGTATACAACATGCTGGAATTCTTCTGCAATGGCAACTACTCACTGATTGGTCTGGGCGAGGATCCTGCCGCCGCGAACCTGACTATGTATCGACTGGCCGACCTCTACGACGCCCCAACTTTACGCAGCGAATCTTCTCGCGGGTTGGTTCGATGTTACGGACCATTCTTGAAGGTCAACAGCTTTAGGAGCCCACCAGAAGATCATCTACCAGATCACGCCATCCGTTCGTTCCAGCAGATCCCTGGATCCAGCGCAGATGCTTTTGCCGACAAGAGCATTCAGGAAGATGTCTCCAAGTTTATTGCAACCCACATAGACTTTCTGTACAAGAACGAACTCTTTCAGGAGCTCTTGGCAGATGGATCGATGTCCAGCGGACTGTTTATCCGCAGAGTCGCTCAGATGACTGGCGAGTTTATCACCCGCCTGCAGTCAAAGAGGCGCGAGTCATTGGTGAGTGTCTGTCATCCCATACTGTCCAAGGTAGCGGCCGATTATTATGAATGAATCATTGACTGACTAAGCGACTATAGGCTTGGAAGAACTGTCCAGATGAACCACCTTGGGGTTCTGCAACTGGGTAGCGCCACCGAGAGTCATAGTGCCATATTCAAGCATTCTGCAAACAGCAGAAATCCCTCGCTTGTACAATAATTGGGGAGGAACGATGGAGAGCTTTCCTGCTCGAAGAAAGAGCAGACGCGATCTCGAGGGCAGGCACGAGATTTTCTAGCTTAGCTTACTTCTCTACAAAACATCTTCTGCTTTCGCTCTCAAAACAATGCATCGCTTTCACAAAATCCTCAAACTCTGCCATTTTCATGTTTCCCCAAAGTATTCACACCTCACCTCACTCATCGAATGCCCTGGTCACTTCTGTTGACTACAATCATCTACAACACTTCCTTTCTAGATTAGTTCATCTGCCGCGCTATCTTCACTTGTGATTGAGGTCGGTGGATCGCAGCTCTGGATGTGCTAAAGTCTGTAGATAGTTCTTCTCAATCTCCTCACAAGAAAACATAGTGGTTTGCAAGCAAGAATTCGTACACAATACTGTTTCGGGCAGAAGATCAACCGGTGGGAGTCTTCACTTGGCTCGATCTTGGGAACACCTCTTCGAAGCTAATTCTGGGTTCTTACAACCGCAAAAGTGAAAGTGAGAGTGCACTTTTCGTGTACAGAGAGGCGTTGACTCGTTACGAATTAAGGTGAAGCACTTCCTGTCACTCCAATTCAAAGACTTCACTATCACTCCACAACGCCCTGCTTTATCCTCCTTGCAATCTCCATCATCAACTTTCCTTCTCAGACACCAACCCCAGACGATCTCACAGAACTTCATCCAGTCATGTCTGACACTACGACTATCAAGCCTGGCGGGACGAAAAGGTCAGTCATCGTTCTTCGAAAGGACAAGAAGATTCATCATCTGAGTTCTGCATAGAAAGCGCGATTGGTTCAACGACGAAGTTTTCTCAGATGTCATCATCAAGTTCGACGACAAGCAAATCTTCGCCCATAGAATCACTCTTGCGAGCGGCTCGATCTGGTTCGAGAAAGCGCTCCTTAGCGGATTCAGTGTATCATGTTTCTACTCAGTCTCACTTCCAGCTTACTTTGACTGACCACTGATTAGGAGGCATACCAAAAGATCATTGAGTTGCACGACGATGTCAGCCCAGATGCCATTATAGTTATGCTCAAACATATCTATGGCTGCAGTACGGAGATCAAAACATACCGTGCGACTTGCCTGATTCTGCTGAATTTCACCTCGAAGTCTTCATGCTAGGCGACAAGTACGATATAGTCTCTCTGAGAGAACAGGCTATGACATGATTCATCGACTTTCTCCAACAAGAGTTCGAAGAGGGTACATTCTACAAGGGAACCATATTTGCGATTCAGAAGTTGCTCGGTCCTGATGCCCCTGAGCTTGCCGATCAATCCTTGTAATTGGAGATCAAGGACTTCGTCATCGCTGAGCACCCGGTGAGCCTGTTCGCAGACGGAGACTTTCGCGATCTCCTGGGCAGGGGAAAGATGCTGAACAAGAAACTCGCGGTCGAGTTCCTATACAAAGTTCACAACAGATTATGCGAGTGGAATCCCGAGAGATGACAACAGAAGAGGACAGAACTACGACGAAACCGCCTCGTGGAGTGGGATCAGCTATCTCCGGAAATTAGGAGGATGATTTGTTCTCAAGTGGAGAAGAAGCACAAGCATCTTTCAAACCAAGGATGATCTTCGAGAGCCGCGGATCTTCGGTTTCTATGAACGATGCTTGACAAGCGGGGGAGTAATGCACACAAGGGAGCAAGAAAAGTATGTAAAGTGTACAATAACAGAGTTGTCTTGATCGCATTCCGTCTCATAACTTGCTAAACTACAGGTAATTATATTCGCAGGCAGCGCCTCACGTGAGAGCCGTCATCCTCCCTCTTTAGAGAGTCCAGTAGCAAGCATCCGAAAAACCTTGTGCAGATCTTTCAACATTGACCAGAGAGTCCCATGCAGCCATTGCACCAGTAAAAAGATTTTCCTTCTCACCGGCTGTAAAATCGCGCGTGGGGTCCGTCTCGTGAAGTGCGCGCTCGCATTCAACACGCAAAACCTGGCGAAGCACTTCTAGTATCACTTTCCGCTAGAGAGGATCGTGACCCTCGTGGAGACGTGCAGCAGCATACTCGAAGTAGGCAGGAGCAACGTTGGCCATTTCCCAGTCGATAAGGCCTGTGATTTCGAGTGTAGAAGGGTCGATCAGAATGTTCTGAGCTCATGTTGCGAAGAGTTGACCTCGTCGCATCAATGCTGGCTTCAACCTTTTGCGTCATCGGGTTTAGTGGCGATCGTTTGGGGTTTAGCATGGTACGCAGAGATGGTTGCACAAGAGCAAGCCAGGCGGCGCAGTTGGGGTTATCTGCAGATCTGTCGTGCCGCAATATGATACCCAACCGAGCTGCATGAACACAAGATAAATCCCAGTCACTGTCAATAGCAGTGACTTCTTCTTCCAACTACTTACGAGAGAAGCTCTGTCTGTTTCAGTCACCAGAAACCCTCAAAAGATGCCGTTCATCAGACAAAATCGCTCTGGCTCGAATCGACCACTACTCTACTTTCGACCAACAAGTCTGTACCTTTCGACCAAGGGTATCCACAACTATTCAAGAGCGGCTCTGTTGTCCATTCATCCTGAGCTCAGCGATGATGCGACCCGGAGACGTATCCTGGAACACTACACCAATCGATGTGCGAGCCTGGGTGTAAAGCAGGTTAGCGAGCTCCGGAAGGTTCGCCTTCCACAAATCCATCTCGAGCAATTTGTCCGTCTGAGATCCAATGCTATGGCGGCTAGCTTTCTAGAGAATGGTTCATCGAAAAAGCTGGCCAGACAGCACAGAGAGTGCGAGCAATGGTTGGAGAACAACGCGTCAAAAGTCGATGAACTGTACGAAGCCGAGAGAAATGCTATGCTGAGACAATTTCTCAAGCTTGCAATAGCAGCTATGAGACAAAATATTCTGAAGCAGTACAACATGGAGTGTGAGAGAATCCTCGTTTCAAGAAGCCAAGAAGATACAGTCGAGCAACCAAGGGAATTTGTAGCAGGCACTACGCACGAAGAGAAGCATCACTTCTGCGAATTGGTGTTGCAGCATGTCGTAATACATCTGATCGACGCTCCTATTGCTTCAACAGACGCGCTCGAAAACTGGAAGGCAGACTTCAAACGCTGTCAAGATACCCTCACCAAGGCTACAGAATTCACGATTGAAGAGGAAAAAGCACAAGCCTTGGCAACTTACCCCGATATCAAGGATCCCGATGTCTGTCGCAGAGTCATAGACGAATGTAATATCCGTGCCATGGAGCTGAGAGAAGCGGAGGAGCAGGGAGTCAAGATACCCTCAGATCAGATCAAACCCAGAGAGGTCGAGAAATTTCTACTGCTGAGACTCAAATCACTGGCTATAGAAGCTCTGTCATCTGGTAGTCAACCGGCGGAGCGCAGGAAGAAGCGATACCAAGTGCGCAAGGAATGCCTGGCCAATTTAGACATCGTCCGGGCCCAGAAGAAACGCGGCAGCAGATGGATAATCATTCCGAATCCACTCACGGTCTTGGAGTGGATTGGAATCGGATTATGATTACGGGTTCGATCTGATGATCAATTCTATAGATGATTGATGATATACCAGATGAAGGCAATAGCGCTGACTGATGGTGGTTGACTGGATTAAGGTTCAACTGCGGTCTCCCGAGTTCCGCCTGAATGGTCACCATATTCTTTAGGTACTTGTCCATCATTCAGTTTGTCACCATTTGATACCTGTTTCAGAACGCGGGAAAAACACTATTGGCTTGTATAACGATAGTGCAAAAGAAGCAAAGCTGTGATCGATTCAGGGGAGTGTTCTAGCTACCATCACATCTGCAACCACATGACTCCGAATCCGACAAGACAGTAATGAAGACCGTCTAGTACTCATCACTTTCCAAGCCAACGGCTTGATAGCTCAGCTTCCACAGTTTTTCCTCTGCTTCCTCATCATACGCATGAGTAGCGTATCCAGGGCCAACCAATATTTCGTCTTCGGCGACAGGGCCGGATTCGCCGACATCTGCAATGTACACACCGCCATGATCGTTGAAGTGAGGAGACAAGGCTGCCCAGACAGTCGTCGCTGCACCCTGCTCAGCAGATCTCGCGACGTGCGCGATTGAGGCGAACATCTGTTTGTCTTGATCAGAAAGGTCTCGGGCAAGCTCGGTAGTGATGATCAGTCCAGGGTGAACCGACAGTCCACGTAAGTTTTGGGCACCATAGTGGCGATCGATCGAGTTTGCCATGTACATGTTGGCCGTCTTGCTCTGGGCGTATGCCAACATAGGGTTGTAGCCATGCTTGGCCAAGTCGAGGTCATCAAAGAAGATACCGCTAGCCTTATGAGCAGCGCTGGAAAGAGTAACCACGCGACTAGGGGATCCGGCGGTACCACTAGCGAGCAACACAGGCTTAAGAAGCTGGAAAAGCAGGAAATGGCCGAAGTGGTTGGTGCCCAGTTGCTTCTCGAACCCATCGACAGTGCGACCTTCGGGAACCCCCATGATGCCAGCGTTGTTGACAAGGATATCAAGGCGCTTTTGTCGATCAAGGAACTGCTTAGCAGCTTGTCTGACGCTATCGAGACTTGAAAGTTCCATTTCAATCAAGGTTGGGAGCTGTCCCTGAGGGTTGCTGGCCATGAGGTCCTTGACGATTGCCTCGACCTTGGCTCTATTGCGGAAGGTAAGGTAGAGGTTTGCTCCGGTTGCGTGCAGAGCTCGAGCTGTCTCGAGTCCCAGTCCGGCGGAGGTGCCTGTAATGAGAATGACTTTCTCCTGTAGTTTGTCCACAAGTCCGAGGTCTCGAACGATCTGGAGCGCAGTGGGTTTGACATCGCCAGCAGATGCGTGATCAAGGTACCTATCTGCATAGGGCTGGAATGGGTGGGAAGGAGCAGGCATGATGATGGTTGAAGATGTAGTGTGTATTCAGTAGATCCAAGATAGAACTGTTTGTTACTGTCTTTGTGTGCGGATGTCCTGCTATTTATCGGCCGGCGTAGCCGGACCTTCCTCCATTTTAACGACGGTATGGGTCTGGTCTCTATCTCCGGTTGGTGATTAGACACGTCTGTCTTGGCGGATGAGTCAACATGGCCGTCTGAGTATCATCATGATGAGTGATGAAACTTTGCGCTTCATGAAGCAGCGGATATGAAAGCGTATGATTTAGACCACGTGCCGGTGACTGCGATCCGAGTCGGTCATGAGTTTATCGGCATCTCCACACAAGAATGCCCGTTGCTGCTCGCGACTGCGGTCGTGGAGAAGAGAAGGGGAAGCTGACAGCAGGGTTGCCCTCCACCGGAGCGATCTGCCGGGCGCGCCAAGAGTGGAGTATTTTGCGTGATCAAGCCAATTTCTTTGCCATTGGCCCATTAGGAAGGTCGCTTCTGCGTCCTCACTTCTTTGCACTGTCTTTCTTTCTTTTTTTATGTAACGTTACTTTTCCATTCTTCTTGTATATACGTTGTTTGTCAGGAGTCACCTCGACGACGACCGAAGACTTGGCACAATTTCGCCTTTGCAGATTTGCTTGATTTTGGACTAGAGGTTCCCGTGATAGCGAGTACATGAAATGGTGGCCAAAAAGATCAGAAGGGTGGCTGTGATTGGCGCTGGTCCGTCGGGGGCAATCACAATAGATGCACTGGCTCGGGAAGAGGCATTTGATCAAATCCGTGTTTTCGATAGGCAGGAAGGTCCAGGAGGGTGTTGGTAAGTGCTATCTTCTTCTAATCATCACTCGAAATATGTATCAATACGAAGACGAAGAGTCAAGCGAACGTGTTTCAACCAATCGAGTATATCTGACGAGATGGACAGGTACGGAGACAAGCTACCACCAGTCCCTTTAACCAATTTCGCAGCATTGGCTTCAAGGACGGCAGATCAGCCTGTAGATTTGCCAGCACAGGTTCCAGGTCATACTCAGAGGAACGATCAACCACGATGGACAGATTCATCGATATACCCCTATCTTGAGACAAACGTAGATGTGGTAACCATGGAGTATACCCAGGAGCCTATTGTTGGAGAGCTGTCTGCACGCACCATCGAGCTGCATGGTGAGACATCACCTTTCCGGCATTGGACTGTCATGAGAGATTATGTGACAAGTCTGTTTAAACGCAATGGCTATGAAGATCTAGTATGCTACAACACTCATGTCGAGAGAGTGGAAAAAATCGGAGACGAGTGGAAGATCACGCTGAGAAAAGAGGAAGACGAAAAGGATTACTGGTGGGTCGAGTGGTTTGACGCTGTCATTGTCGCAAGCGGACATTTCAACGTGCCTTATGTCCCAGCTGTACAGGGCCTAGAGGAGCTCGAGAAACAACACCCTGGCAGTGTTTTGCACAGCAAGATGTATCGCGGCCGAGATGCATACAGAGGCGAACGCGTTGTCGTGGTTGGTGGCTCAGTGTCTGCAGCCGACATCTCAACGGACCTCGTCGGTGTGGTGGACTCCAAAGTTTATGCAGTGGTCAATGGTCATACCATCAACGTGTACTTTGGAGATGGAGCTTTCAATAATCCAGGAGTTACCCGGAAGCCAACGATCTCTCACATCGATACCTCAGCAGGTCAACGCACAGTACACTTCATTGACGGCACCTCGATACAGAATGTTGATCACATTATCTTCGGCACTGGATACTCTTGGAGTCTTCCCTTTCTGCCGAACGTAAAGATCAGAAACAATAGGGTACCGGGACTGTATCAAAATGTCGTCTACCAGCAGGATCCGACGCTGCTATTCGTTGGAGCAGTAAGTACTCACCTCGACGAAACGTCTTGACCAACACTAACACGATGTTTAGGTTGGAGCTGGATTGACGTTCAAAATCTTTGAGTGGCAGGCTGTTCTCGCTGCGAGATTACTAGCTGGACGCGCTGAATTGCCGCCTCTTGAAGAACAACAGCGATGGGAAGCAGAACGAGTCAGGAGAAAGGGCGATGGTCCTGCGTTCAACGTCATCCATCCTGACTTCGAGGAATATTTTGAAACAGTCAGAACTCTCGCCGGTCCAGGTATAGATGGAAAAGGACGACCTCTACCACCCTACAAGCCTGAATGGTTTGATGCCTTCATGAACGGCCATGAACTGCGAAAGCAGATGTGGGCCAGAAAGAATGCCGCCGCTGCTTTGGAGGACACCAAAGCAAGAATTTAATCACGTCTTTATGACGGCCTTCCCTTCCTTCAATAGTTTCACTGTGCAGTCAAGCTGTCGTCATGGACTCGCTGTAGACTTGGAAGATGTAATGCGATATTCTTGTCGTCTGATGCAACCTGCAATAAGGTTTAGTACGAACGGTGTGCATCATCCCGAACAGGGTAGCCTGATTTAACGTTCTTGCCCTAAAGCAACCCTCGGCGCAACAAGAGACCGACGCACCTCACCTTCTTTTGCTGAAGAAGCAGGCACGACCTCATCAATACTCTTGCAATCTCAGACTTGAAGTACAGCGACATAATTCAATTATCTCGAGACCAGTATCGACAACATGGATGGGCCAGACACTGCGACAAACAGCCAGAAATCACGCGAGCTCAAACGCAAACAACAACTTCGAGAAGCTCAGCGGCGCTTGAGACAGCGCAAGGTTGAAGCGCTTCAAGATGCGACCAGCGAGGTCGAAGCCCTTCGTAAACAGCTTGCGGAGGCAACAGAAACCATCGCACGCTTAAGCGCTCAGAATAGTACTCCAACGATCAATGAGATAGCCACTCTCAACACGATAAGATCTGACCAGCCCGGAAGAGGCCATCGAGGCGGGGTCGAAGATGGACACAGCATGAATTCCCAAGCCGACTTCGAAGAATCCACGATCGAACACAACGTCCTTGGAGAACCATGGTCTCCCGTGTCTCCTTCAACGCTAGAGAGCTTCTTCCCTGGATCATCGAACGATCTGCTAGCCCTAGACATACCTGATGTCTTCCACTTCCCGCAATCCAGCAGCACGTCGGAACGCTCTCCCCTGAATCTCACACGCAAGTCTTCTGGACATGAATCGAGACCAATTTGGCCGCTTGGTTATACTGCTGTCCTTGACGACTATGTCCCATACATGCCATTATCAGCTCACTCAGACTCACCCTCAAGCCCTTCTGTCCAGACTGTTGGACAATCAAGTCCACCACCATACTCTCCTTTCCCCGAATCGACCTTTGCGAAGAGATTGTGGCGACGATGCGCTGAGATGGCGCTGCGCATGCTGACTGACACCAGAAAGAATCAACCTTCTATAGAACGGGCCTTTGGTGCTTACTTTAACCGTTTCTCTCCCGAGGTTGTTCGCAGATCGTTGAGCACAGCTTTGGGAAGGGATGATTTCGGTGAACTGGAATACCACACCTACCCTGATTTCCAATTCAGCTCACATAAACGAGTGGTCCCAAACGCATCAACCGAAAAGCTCATGGGTCCTGAACACATTGATCTTGCAGACGATCCGTACATGACGCCTCGTGACATTGAAAGGTATTTTGTCTGGAATGGTCAGCTGAGGCAGTCATTGGACCCGAAGGGTAATATCGTAACTTCACCCTGTCACTTTGACTTCCAAGGTAAGCGCTGGATCCTGGAAGAAAACAGGCTCATCCACAGTAAGCTTGTTGAACATGCATCGAAGCATAAGGTCACTGACGGCTAGCCAGCACTCATGCACTTCTCCGTCTGCCTCGGTCAAGGTCCTGCACTCTTAGCCTCGCACGTCATTGCTGCTACCTTCCAGAGCATGCAAAGGGTTACGATCTGAGCTTAGTCCTCTTACACGAGCTACTGATTATCAATCATTCTTTCATCAGCGATGTGCTAAGATCTTGATTTCAAATCGCTTCACGGCATTGTTCTTGAGAGATGCAAAAACAGTTATCGTTGGTACGGACTCAATCGACCTACGTATCTGGAACGACCCAAAGAAGCGATACCGCCTCAGCCTTATTTCGAATTCTTCTCCTGGAAGCTCAGCTGCTGCTCCACCATTTCTCGGATTGTCTGCTGCCACGGACGCCACTTAATACCAAGGTATTTTTCTGGATTGACAGTTTCCACTCGCGTCTTTGGCCCTTCATAATTCGGCTCGAGTTTGCTCAACTCAGGATACTCTTGCTTCATGAACTCTGCAATCTGATTCCACGACACTTCGGGGCCAGAAGTAATAAATTCTGTGCCCGAAGGAGCAGAACAGTCAATTGCTCTCACATGAGCAGCAGCGACGTCCTTGATGTCGACCCAGAGCGAAGGGAAAGCCGGATTTCCGTATTGGACCGTCAGCCACAGCATGTTGTTGACCAGATCAACCTGCTCAGCTGAGCTCTGAATTCTGCTCTCACCTATCACAAGTGTTGGGTGGGTTGTGAACAGCTTGTAAGAAGGCTTTTCCTTCTCACGGAAGTCGCGAGTAGCTTGGTGGGCCAGAACTTTGGAGATGCGGTACATCAGAGTCTGGCTCTCTTGACTATCTGGCTCTGACACTTGCATGTCGACGTCGACTGAAAACACTTCTCCAGTATCCTCTGGTATCTGTTAGTAACATACCAGAGGCAGCTATGGGTCGACTTTACCTCTGACACTTCCATCAAATGCCATTGGAGTTTCTATTGGCATCAGAGCGATGCCGGATGAAGTGACAACGACAGTCTTGATCTTTGGGAACTTGAGTGCTGCATATAAGATTGCTTGGGTGCCATTCAATGCAGGCTTGATGTAATCCTCTTTCAGGTCTGGGAGTGCTATTCTTCCAGGAACAGGAGATGCTATATGGATCACATAATCGACATCTCCCAAAGCGGTTTCGAATGGTTCGCGCTCGGTGACATCCGGAATGACCACAGTCTCAATCTCGGATGCATACTTGGGGTAGCGTTCCTTCAACGTGGTTGCCTGTTCGGCCTTTCTGATGCTGAGACGAACACGGTAGCCTGCTTCAAGGGCTTGTGAAATGACTTCAGCACCGATGAAGCCGGTGCCACCGGTGACGAAAATAAGGGGTTTGGACATGGTGTATCTTTTGAAACTATTTCATTCAAAACTGAGAGACGCAATGTTGATAGTTCAGACTGGAGAGTGCAACTGGATGCTTTTATCTCACCTTGAGCACTTTCAGGCGTCCAATTTGTCAGACAGAAATCCGGAATGTGCTTTGTAAGGCAGGATTCTCGTTGCGTTGGCTATATTGGATCCTCCTGCGGCCAGGGAGCATTAGGCTAATGTTTGTCAGCAACATGCCAGTCGACCTCACCTGAGGAGGTCGGGACGCGGAAGAGGAGGGGGGAAGAGATACCCCGCCTCCGAAGCACGAGTAATGCAGACCGGCACGGAACGAGCTCCGTCCAAAGCTTGGCGACACTGTTTGTTGACTCAACGTGCTTAAAACCCTCCGTGATCTGCCAACATTGCCCGTGTCGAACACAAGATGCCTTGAGCAACACAAGTGCGATTGGCAGTCTGCGAAACCACCGCGGCATCCATGTTACCCCTTTCGAACGGTAGACGATGCGTTGATGCTAGAGGATCTAAGCGATCGCACACTACGACAGCACTAATCGCTATAGCGGTATCCACCTTGGGACAGACTATCAGTAATCGCCAGAGCTGGAACACGATTTGAGTTCACTAATCATTTCGACTCGTGATGATGGTTCAGTAATCGTGCAAAATGACGCGTTCTATAAGAACAACATGGCCAGCCACCCCCAGCTATATTCGAATCCTATTGATATACTCTACATTGGTCTCTACATCTCGTCTATTCTGCCGACAAGGAAATCCATACATCCGAATACTCAAACTCAACCAATCCACTTGACAATCAAACATGCCTCTCTGGCAAATCTACCACCCACCCGGCGTCTTCGAAGACGCAGACAGCAAAGCCGCCCTCGCCGCCGACATAACAAAAATCTACACCTCGGTCGGCCTACCCGCCTTTTATGTAGTCGTCCACTTCAACACCATACAACCCACCAACGTCTACGTAGGCGGCGAATCCAAAGCCAGCGCCTCCAAACCCTTCATCCGCATCGTGATCAAGCACATTGCCATTCGTCTCAACAACGACACCGAGACCTACAGAAAAACTGCGAGAATGATTGATGCGGCATTGAAACCTCATGTGTATGACAAAGACATGATGTGTGAGTATCATGTCGAAGAGACGGAGAGGAGGTTGTGGAAGTTTAATGGCATGATTCCGCCGGAGCATAAGAGTGAGGCGCATATGGTGTGGGTCAAGGAGAATAAGCCTGTCGAGTATGAGGGTGCTTATTGGTCGCCTGAGAAGGGGCATTATTGAGTCGCTTCTTTTACTGTGAGCGGTTCTTCGGAGTTGTAATGCTTGCACATGTATCATGGTTTGACGTATGGAAAGCAATGTTTCAAAACTGAAAAAGGAAGAAAAGCAACCGACTTGTTGTAGAACATGACACTTGATCATATCCTGTGTCTAAAAGAAGAGTGCTTATTTCTTCCATGCTAGACATCTCTCGCGCATTCAAGCATTCATTGATGGATACAAGAAGAAGACACGAGAAGCTGCATGTATGTGGCCGACTTGGTCTTTGACCCGCAAGTCCAACACGCAGCTCGATGGAGGCACTGCGTGGTGACCAGACCCCGTCCAGTGCATGGCCTTGTGATATTAAATCGTCTCGATCATAGTGGATATCTACTCGAGGCAATAGATATCTAGGAGCCTTAAGGATGGCATGAACAGCGAAAGCCTGAACTCTTTGGGCCGTCCCTCCTGCATAGTCGTGCTCAATCACTGATTCTGTATTGGATTGGTTTAAATGAACCGCCATTCGACTGCAGCGCTGAACATGCAGTCAAAGCAACAATCAAATCCATCTCTGCAATAAACTCGATACTGTCTCCGGCTTTGGTGATGGGAGGCAACACCTTGAGCTCTCCCGAGTCTGAATCAACAGTGACATTCATAAAACAGTTGAAAGCGCAAGGGATGCGGTCGGATGAGATGCCATATGGCTCAATGGCGCCAGCAATATTGCCGAAACATCCTTGGTGTGGATCCTTGTCGCCATAAATAATGCGGAAAGTGTCCTTTGAGCAGGGCGTTAACAGGAAATCGTGTTTGCCGGGAGTGTTGTCTGCAACGATTTTGAGCATGACATTGCTGCGGTTCGAGTATAGAGGGTCGCCGGTGGTAAGGTAGATGCGACTTGCGTAGTCGAGGGTTCTGCCGTTGCTGATGACTTCGTCGGGATCGTGACGGTTGAAGGCGACTAGGTCGGAGACTTGTACGCCTTTGGGGTCAATTACTGTCAAGCGCTGTCCCTTGTTCAAGGTAAAGGCGGTGCCGCTACGGACGGGGATTTCGATCGTGTCGGCCATGTTGATGTCTTGTTGATTATGTGGTGTGAAAGTGAGGGTGTTGATGTGCAAACAGTGGTCTATACTTGGTGAATAGCATTCGGAATGGATATACAGCTTTGTCTATACGTTATTTCGTCTTGATGAGGTCATGAAGTCATTGGTATGTCTCTGGTGGAGAGGCAGCGGATGCGGGCCGATGCGGAGAGGACGAGGGCCGCATGCGCCGATGTCGCAGAAGCTGTGGGCGCCCCACCGTCGTGTGGGAAAGTGTACAGAGGAAAGTTGGACTGGACATTCAGACTCATACAACAACACACACATCACACAGAATGCCTTCATATAACATTGTCGTCTTCGCCGGTGAGTGACACACGCTTGGAAGGGAGGGATTGGACATGGCTGACTCGTGACAGGTGACCACTGCGGTCCTGAGGTACGACGACGCTTATGACATAACCGCCGTCGACAGTCTACTTATGCAGTCGCATACAGGTTACAGCTGAGGCCGTCAAGATCCTCAAGGTCATCGAGAAGGAGTCCAAGGATGTCACCTTCAACTTCAACGAGCAACCGCTAGGTGGTGTACGTCTCCTCTGCCGCTCAGAAGACGACGACGACGACGACGACAATAGCTAACCCTCCGCAGGCTTCAATTGACGCACATGGTGTCCCTCTTACCGACGAGGCTCTCAGCGCCGCAAAGTCTGCCGATGCCGTCCTTCTCGGTGCCATTGGTGGTCCCGTACGTTCTCCACCAAACCTTCCTCGCCAGCTACACCGTCTGACAAGAAAACATAGAAATGGGGAACTGGATCAGTCCGTCCCGAGCAGGGTCTTCTCAAGTTGCGCAAGGAGATGGGCACATTCGGCAACCTCAGACCCTGCTTCTTCGCCTCCGACTCGCTCATCGAGGGCTCACCGCTCAAGGCTGAGGTCTGCCGTGGTGTCAACTTCAACATTGTTCGCGAATTGACCGGTGGTATCTACTTTGGTGACCGCACCGAGGATGATGGTTCAGGTTACGCCATGGACACCGAGCCTTACTCGCGCCCCGAGATTGAGCGCATCACCCGCCTCGCCGCCAACCTCGCCCTCGCCGAGAACCCCCCAGCTCCCGTCTGGAGTCTGGACAAGGCCAATGTGCTCGCCACCAGCAGACTGTGGAGAAAGGTCGTCACCGAGGTCATGGAGAAGGAGTTCCCGCAATTGCAGATTGGTCACCAGCTCATCGACAGTGCTGCCATGATCATGGTCAAGAACCCTCGTGCTCTCAACGGTGTCATTGTCACCAGCAACTTGTTCGGCGACATCATCTCCGACGAGGCTTCCGTCATTCCCGGCAGCTTGGGTCTGTTGCCTAGCGCTTCGCTCAGCGGTGTTCCCGATGGCAAGAGCAAGTGCAATGGTATCTACGAGCCCATCCACGGTATGTTTTCTCGAATCTCTCTTCTCGCACACTCCCACTCATTCTCTTTATAGGTTCCGCACCCGACATCTCCGGCCAGGGCATCGTCAACCCCGTCGCCATGCTCCTCTCCGTCGGCATGATGCTCAAGTACTCGCTCCAAGAGCCCGAACTCGCCAAGTCAGTCGACGAGGCCGTCAAGATTGTCATCGAGCAAGGCATCAAGACCGGCGACATTGGCGGCAAGGCAAAGACTGCAGAAGTCGGTGACGCCGTTGCCAGCGAATTGGCCAAGATTCTCAAGAAGTAAAACAAATCTTGGAAATCCACACAACGAAAAAAAAAAGCAGAAAAGATATACGCCCCAGGACATGAAATGTACAAAAAGTAAGGAATTAGATACGACACACAAACAGCGAATGACAATTTATCATCATCTTTTACAACTACTTTTCGGCTGGATACACTATGATTTTGTCCAAGTCTGCGCCTTTGATGTCGATTCCGTTGTCCAATCCTCCCACCGTGATACTGTTGCTCCCCTTGCTCAACCACACTTTCAACGGTGTAGACAAGATAATCCCCTTGTGTGTATCCCTCTGATATAGCGTCTGCAGACCCGTAATGTTTCCATTCACCACTACAGACGAGATGCGACGCAAAGCCCAAGGTGTCTTTATTCGGTCTTGAGATCCACCGGGTTGATCGCCATAGCCCATGTCATCGGTGTTTTGATAGTAGAAGGAGATCCAGTGGTACTTGTTGTCGCCTCGGATACCTGGGAATGTGAGGGTGGAGGTGTTGCCGGATATACCGGTCACGATGGTATTGTCGCTTGCGAAGTTCTATCATGAGGAAGGAAATTAGTGGGAGAGAAGGGAGGAAGAAGAGTTAGTGGGAGGGGAAGTGGTGAACGTACGGCTTCCTGTTTAAAGGCATTGCCTGAAGTTATACCGTCTTTGGCATAGTAAGTTTTTCTCCTGATGGCTTTGTAGTCACCCGTCTTGCTATTCCATCGTCAGCATCATTTCTCCTCCGGAGCAAAATATGAAACAACTCACACATCCAAATCGTAAACATCATACCACTCCACCTCCAACCTCTTCTTGTCGTCGTCAACCACCACCGGCAACCAAACATACCTACTCTCCCACAAACTGTTGGAAGCCCATTGATCACCCATATACAACCAAGTCGTTTTTTCAGTCCCATTGATCCTCAACGCAGACCCAGATTGAGAATTATAAGTTCTGGTGTAAGCGGGAGCAATAAAGAACGGTTGGCTCCAAGGTCCTTCTAGCTTGTCGGCTGTAAAAGCAACGACATTGTTGGGTCTGTAGCCGGTTTTGTGGCTCATCAGTGCGTAGTAGGAGGATTCTGTTTGAATGATTGATGGAGCTTCCAAATCGTACTTGTCGAAGCGGTGGACGATGCTCTCGAGTTCAGTGTTGGAAGTATCGTAGGAAGCGAGATAGATATCGCGGGCTTCTTTACTGTCGCCGTTGCTGTACATGGCGTAAGATTTTTGGGTCTTGTGGTCGGTAAAGGTGCCGAAATCTTGGGACCAGTTTCCGAAGGGGGCAGTGGCGTTGAGGAAGATGTATGGACCGCTTATATTGGGGGAGGTTGCTAGGCCTTGGAGGAGCCAGCCGTAGGTGCTGTTGTCGGCGTGCCAGTGCATCTGGAGACTTGGTTAGAGGTGTATGTGCAAAGATATAGGAGGAACGGAGTTGGTATACGTGGTATCGATCGACGACGGAATTGTACAACACTTTTGGCCTCTGGATGATTTTGTCAGGGGCTATGTAAGGATGACCCTCGATCGGCTCTGTCCATTATCAGTATCCCAATGTTCCTCACCATGTTCTCATAATAGAGACTTACTCAGAGCCAGGCCATGAGAACTCCAAGTAGCCAGATCATCACTACTGTAGACACTGACACCTCCACCCTCTGTTTGTCCCTCGATCTTGTACTCGCCAAACAGATAGAACTTGCCGTCTTTACCCACCGTCGCACCGCCAGCATGTGCATTGACGAGATTGCCATCGGTATCTGTCCATCTGCCGCCGGGAACGATATACTTTGCATGAGCTGCTGCCGCAAGCAACAAGCACGAGAGTGTCTTTCTGCCAAACATGGTATAAATCTCGCTAACGGAAGAGAAAACACTTGACAACCATCTTGCACACAGGTCATTTTATACATGGGGCCAAGAAAGAGCCCGGTGCTGATTGTCCCGAGTGTGATACGAAGAGGGTGCATGAAGGCCATGAGGCTATACCAAGGTTTGAGGGGTATCTGCTCCAGTGGTTGTTCCTTCTCATGATAATTTATCCGTCGGTGATGGTGCCAAGAGAGATGTGCATGGTTCCAAGATATGGGGAAGGCTGGGAGGTCATGCTCTCACCAGAAGAAGGAAGGTGCTACACAAAGTCAGTTGCTTTGACCCGAGCACCGAGCACTGGGCACCTGGATCGGATTGAGCTGTATAGATGAGAACTGATATCTTAAATAAGCACTAGACGCTAGATAGAGAAGCGATATCGTTCCAATCGTAACTGTAAAACCCGAAAACATCAACAACTATACGAAAGATGACACATGTTGCCTCGAGATAACTTAATAGACGTAGTAAGTCTGAGCAAGAGGCAGCTCACTTGCCGGCTCAGCCTCACAAATCATGCCATCTGCCTCGACAGTCTGTTTTACATCACACAGTCAGTACAACATCCTTGCAAGGTTGTTTCAGTAGGGAAAAGAGAGCAAACTCACATAACTCTCGGCATCAACTTTCATCTTGGGCTTGACGTCGTTGAACTTCATATCAGACTTGCCAATATTTCTGCAGTTCTTGACAGCTTCAACGCGCTTCCTCAAGCCACACTTGTTGCGTACACCCTTGGCTTGGGCTGCTTTGCTCACAAAGGCGATGCTGTTGTGAGGTACCGAGGCGCCAAACATTGGTCTCATCATCATGGGCTCTACTGTGGGGATACTAGCATTGGCATCGCCCATCAGACTGTACGCCACCATACCACCCTTGATGACCTGAGTGGGCTTGGTACCAAACTTGGACGGGTCCCAGAGGACGAGATCAGCCAGCTTGCCGACCTCGATGGAGCCAATGATGTGGGACATTCCTTGTGCGATGGCAGGATTGATGGTGTATTTGGAGACGTAGCGCTTGACGCGGAAGTTGTCTGCGCCGGTGCCTTCATCCTCGGCCAGGGAGCCTCTTTGCTGCTTGTTCTTGTGGGCAGTGTTCCAGGTACGAAGAATGACTTCTCCGCAGCGTCCCATGGCTTGTGAGTCTGAACTCATCATGCTGATGGCGCCGAGATCGTGCAACACATCTTCCGCCGCAATTGTTTCTGCTCGGATGCGACTCTCGGCGAAGGCCACATCTTCGGGAATATTGCGTGATAGATGGTGACACACCATGAGCATGTCGAGGTGCTCATCGAGTGTGTTGTTGGTGTAAGGTCTGGTGGGGTTGGTACTAGACGGGAGAACATTCTCGTGCTCGACGACCGAGATGATATCCGGTGCGTGACCACCACCCGCTCCCTCGGTGTGGTAACTGTGGATAGTGCGGCCCTTGAACGCTGCAACGGTGGTCTCAACAAAGCCAGACTCGTTCAGAGTATCGGTGTGGATAAGAGTCTGAATGTCATGCTCATCGCATACACTGAGACAGGTATCGATGGCCTTTGGCGTGGTGCCCCAATCCTCATGCAGTTTGAGACCGCACGCACCAGCTTCGGCCTGTTCACGCAGAGGACCAGGCTCACTATCATTGCCTTTGCCAGTGATACCAACATTGAGCGGTATGACATCAGTAGCTTGGAGCATACTTTCAATCAACCACGCGCTTGGTGTACAGGTTGTGGCATTGGTGCCAGTGCTGATAGTGTGTTAGCAGTTTGCAGCGATGTCGTAATGCCAAAAGCTCTTACCTTGGCCCAGTACCACCACCTAGAACGGTAGTGATTCCTGCGGCAAGCGATTCAGGGGCTTGCTGAGGACAGATGAAATGGATGTGACTATCAAAGCCACCATAAGTGACAATGTCCTTTTCAGCAGCAATGACATCGGTGTTGGAACCGATGACCATGTTTGGATCGACACCATCCATGATGTCCGGATTACCGGCTTTGCCAATTCCTACGATGATGCCATTCTTGACACCAATATCAGCCTTGTAGATACCAGTGTAGTCAACGATTAGGGCGTTAGTCAGGACCAAGTCCAAGCAGTCGATATCTGAACGTCCAGAAGCCTGGCCCATGCCATCACGTATACTCTTGCCACCACCAAAGGTGCACTCGTCACCGTATTGAGTGTAGTCTTTCTCGACCTTGATCCAGAGATCAGTAGCACCCAGGCGGACGATATCACCAGTGGTCGGACCAAACATGGAAATGTAAGCTTCACGCTCTAGAGTAAACATGTCAAGGTGAGCGGAATCGCCGGCAGGCTCGGGAGTGTGGTGGAAGCCGCCCTTTTGCAGTTTCTCAACCAGAGATTCGGCAATCCTGGCATCATGGAGAGAACCAGTAGCGAGACCATTACCACCTTTAATAACCTGGTTACCGCCAATCTGGACGAGATTGACAGTCTTGGTGTCACCAGGCTCGAAGCGGACTGAGGTTCCAGCAGCGATATCCAATCTGTAGCCAAGGGCTCTGACACGATCGAAATCGAGGAGAGGATTGGTTTCGACAAAATGGTAGTGTGACCCGACCTAAGCACGTCAGGTTCGGCGTACCTTCTCTCTTACAGTCACAACAGCCTACCTGGATCGGACGGTCTCCCTTGCTGACAACCTTCAATTGTATCCTCTTTCTGTCCTTGTTCAAAACAATCTTGCCGTTCTTCAGGGGTATGACTGCGCCAGGCTGTTTCTCAGGGGCGTACTCTGACGGGTCGGCATGAGGGAAGGTGTCTTTATCTGGTACAGGCAAGAAGCTACCATACAGGGCCTTCTCAAGGTCGCCATCGTCCGAGCTGATAGGGTGGTGGACGGTGACCAGGTAGGTGCCAGAGGGAAAGGTTCCCTCGACTTGGAGCTCGACCAGAGAGTTGACTACGGGTGGAAGGACATGACGGCGACCGAGGATGGTCTTGCCCAAGGACATGAGATCGGCCACCGAGTGGTTGCCATCGCGGATAAGCTATCGGAACGCGTTACTTGGGCTGAAGCCTGATCGGAGGGAGGAACGATTAAACCAACTTCTTGGAGGACACTTGCAATCAGAGCCTGATCACCTTGTCAGCGACTGTAGGTCATTCGAACTCGGTAGCAGCATACCGTCGCCTCGGTCTGGTTCAGCTTGACACCGCGTGCCAATCTACGCTGTGCAAGCTGGCCAACTTGCGAAATGACCAGCTTATCGAGCTACAAGCACTCATCATGTCAGTTGAAAGAAGGACAGTACAAGCACAGAGTCCGTAAAGCTGCGTACCTCTTTCGGAGTCAAATGCATTTCGTATGACTACCGGAATGCCTCACGAGTCGAAGCATCCGCATGTCTTGACACATCGAAACCCCCACCTTGGCCTTGGCATATCCGGTTACCATCCACCCCCACGTTCTCCTCCGACTCTTGCTATTCGTTATCAACTTATCGATATAGCCAGTGAGCTATGTTCTTCACGGCCTAGTCAAGAGGCCATACAGATTGCGCAATGTCTTAGATATCGTTTAGATGGACGCATTGAGCACTCTCATTTACCTGTAATCGATGTGCTTGATACCTTGTGGGGGAAATGATGGAGAGACCAGCCAAGTTGGAGTAACCTTTCCTGCCTGTTCATACCATTCCTGAAGTTCAGACTTGACCACGTGTCCTACGTTATGCGCGGAAACTTCAGATGATCCATCTTACCGTGGCGTTCGAATCCGGAATGGCCCAGGGATACTTGACATGGATCCGATCATATGTAGAGTCAGGGTCATTCATGCCACCAGCATTTTTTGGTCATATATCATGACCTACTATAGCAACCAGTCGAGAGGCCCAGGTACTGTCTTTGTTTGCAGGAAGATCTATCGCACAAGTCAACGCTAGCTGCTGACGTCTTCACATACCTCCTTATGGAAGGTCGAGCACTCCCGATGCCTCGAACATCAAGATTTCCCCTGTCGTTCAACGGTCCAGTATCAAAGACACCTTCTAGAAAGGCGGGTCGTCATTCCATCGCCGCCTGAACCACGAAGACAAGAAGCCCACAAAAAGCGGGACGCCTTGTCAAAAGTCAGCCCTCGTCTGCCGCGTCGGTCATGGTTCTGCCATATGCTTTGACAATATTCAAGGCGTCTCTTCGAGGGAGTTACAATTTCCCATCGAAAGCGCTTTTGCTGGGGGGAGACATCAATGGGCCCTCGCTTGATCGACTTGCTATCCTGCTGTCAAAACATTCGATGTTCAGACCATCCACCATCATCAAGTCTTCGTTGATCGACTCTGCAGTCAAACATTGCGAATCTGCCTTGGCAATGGGCCATCATCCCGAGACAGGTTGATCTCAATCTTCTTACCCGGAATACAATAGCCTGGTTCTTGATGGAGCGGCTCCCTACAGACTTCTTTCCAATATTGTGCTTGGCTGACTGCCTCGTTTAGGAGTGCCTTCCCGCGTGCAACCAGAGACTCCTCTACCCATGGAACGTTGTATAGAAGGACTTTGCGAATGACGGCATGTTCAGGTACATGAAACATTTGTGTCAGGGCACTTTGCCACACAACGCTCGACAGACCTGTAAGCAGATTCTAGCGAGGTTGATGATCGATGACCATGGATGGCTGTGAACCAGGCAGAGACATGATCCCGAAGCACGAGCCCTAGCGATAAAGTATGTTTCTCAGCTGAGTCCGAAGGGCGCTTCGGGGAAGACGGATTGTAAAAGCTCCTTGATTGAACGCTGCAACAAAGTCGCCGGCTGACTTGTCGAGTGACTGCATGGTATCGGGAACTGTAGAAGGAGTGCTGTTTGGAAGGTACTTTGTGTGTGTACAAATCTCAGAAGCAACAAACGTTCTCGCATGTGATTTTGGCTCATTTTCGTTTCAGGGCCTCGACGCCGAGAATAGAGTTCGACCGACCAGCCGCCCTCGCATGCCGCTTCCGTTGCCATGCAGGTGATGGTTAAAGCCCATGTGAATCTTGTCAAAATCCCGTTTGTTTTTGGGTTGCTCATCGCCGCTGCAAAACACACAGTCCGCAACCAGTACCTGTCGGTTCGTCATTTTAACATGCTTTCGTCAAAGTTGACGAGTGCGGATATTGGCAAACACGACGAAGGACCCGAAAGCTGGCGACGACTTTCAATCAATCTGAAGGGATCAAGGCAACAAAGTGACGTCGATCGTCAGCACGATCTTAAAGCGATGGCAGCGAAGTGGGGGCCTGACGGACGGCAGTCCCAGCCACTTGGGCGAGCTTGCGATAGACCATGCAAGCACCGTCGGAGTAAGAGAAAGCAATCGGGTAGGTTGGCAAAAGAAACAAGGGCAGAGTGAGAAAGAAAGGCGAGCGAGATTGGTAGGACTACTTCTGAAACGATGCAGAAAGCTGTCGTTGGACGCCTGGTAACTGCGGGAGCGAGGGGTATGACAGCCAAACAGATGGGTACCGAGACAGAAACAGGGAAAGCGAAACGGGCTGGATAGAAGGCATGGACTCTGAGCGTAGAGCAAAAGGGTGTGTAGTTATTAGATGTTATGGATGGGTGTTTAGGTAGCGGTCAAAGACAATGTCTCGGAGACTCAGAGGGAGGTGTCTATTGGTATTTGGATTGGACGATTCTGTAGAGGCGCGCTATGGGTTGTTAAATTTGGGACTTGGCTGACTAGAGCCGAGATGCAAGGCGAGTTAGGGGGAGTTGCTAACAAACACATGGTCGATGTTGTTTAGCGCAAGTCAAGTATCGGCTCTCATGTGCAGAGGGTAGAGTATAGACTGTGTAAGGATATTCACAATGTTGTTATAGCATGGTGAACTTGCCCAAGAAGCACCAGCAGGACGCGGTTCCAGCTATGAGCTGGATGACAAGCTATACAATTGCAGCCCGATGTTTAGCGGCGTCGACGTTGCAGACATGGTGTTGGATAGCATTCTTTGTGCGATGGATAGACATACGCGATGTTAAAGGGGCTTGCGGGAAGAAGGACAAACAAAGAACGGCTCATGATTTTGAGTTTACATTATCAGAACATCACAACGGCTTTTGGTCGAGAAGTGAGACGTCCTCTGTGCTCGCCTGTCGCTACTCGTGGTGGTGCTGCTACTGCTTCACTGTTCGTCTCGTCGTCGTGCTGGATCTTTTTTGGCCGCATCCAAGACTTGGTAGGATCGAATCATCGCGCTGGGAGCCCGAGGCTTTGTATTATTAACGCTCAGACCTTTGTTCGCGCTTTCCGCTTTCTCTTGGTGAAATTAGCTGCTAGCGGATCGAAGCTGCGTTTCATCACAGTCAGTTCGGGGCCTCTGAGAGCGATTCGTGTGCCTGGTTTTGAGAGTCGTGTTAGCTCACCGCCCACGCGCTTTTCCTATCATCACACGCATCCATCCTTGATCTTGCCCGTCCCAGGTCGCAACACCAGTCCTCGGTCGACCGCGCCGACTCCTGTCAAGAGCCCTTTGACAGCGCTCCACCCTAACTTCTGTGCGCCCAAGAGTCGTCGTCGCCTATCCTCAACCATAGAATGTCGTTGGCCGCCATTCATGCCGTCGCGCCACAGCATTTCCAGTCCTCGCCAAGTGCCTCACCTGCGTCTGCGCGCAGACCGCAGAGCCAAAGGCCGTCCACAGCCAGCGGTCCCTCACACTTCGACAGCCCCTCTGCCTTAGCCGCCCGTCAGGTGTCTTCGTCTTCGAACAACGCATCGCCAACCACCGCCAACCACCGCAAGATCTCTACCGCCTATGACTCGATGGAACCGGCCATGCCTCAACAAGAATATACATCTACTCACCCGCACCTCAACGCAGACAGCCCATCGCAAGCCCGCCGGAAAGAGATGGACCAGCCCTCGTCGCCGAGACACATGATCCCCGACACTCTGCCTCGTGAAGACAGTGCCGTCCTGAGCAGGCTGGTAACCGACGATCCGCAAGCCGACGCTGCCCGCGAGAGAGCCCGCGTCGCCGAAGCACAGCCCATCTCCGCCAACCACCATGATCCCTCTACGTCAGCTATGGAGGCCCCCGAAGAGGCTGCTGCACCCCGCCGTCGCCAGGAACACCTCAAGTCAAGTCACCCTAGAAAGGAGACCAAGTTCGGAGAGTACATCCTGGGACAGACACTGGGCGAGGGAGAGTTCGGAAAGGTCAAGATGGGATGGAAGAAAGAGGGGGGTGTGCAGGTTGCCATCAAGCTGATTCGCCGTGAGACCCTGGGCAACAACCCCAACCGCCTACCCAAGATCTACCGCGAGATTTCGATCCTGCGCGGACTGCAGCATCCCAACATTGTGCGGCTGCACGAGATGGTTGAGACTGAAAGGCATATTGGTATCATCCTCGAGTACGCATCGGGCGGAGAACTGTTCGACTACATCCTCAACCACCGCTATCTTAAGGACAATGCGGCTCGTCGGTTGTTTGCACAGCTCGTGTCTGGTGTTGGCTACTTGCACAAGAAGGGTATTGTCCATCGTGACTTGAAGCTCGAGAACCTGCTGCTGGACCGCAACCGCAACATCATCATCACCGATTTTGGATTCGCCAACACGTTCAGTCCGGACGACGAACTCGGCGAGGAGGTTGAAAATCACCTGAACAACAAGGATTTTGTCTCGAAGATGGGTTTGGAACACGTGCAATCGACCGGTCACCGTCGTGGTGATCTTATGCAAACGAGCTGTGGTAGCCCGTGCTATGCTGCGCCAGAACTGGTTGTTAGTGACTCACTCTACACTGGCCGCAAGGTCGACGTGTGGAGTTGTGGTGTCATCTTGGTACGTTAAGGTCAATGTACGCCAGCCAAACAGCGGTCAGCTAACTTTTGCTAGTATGCCATGCTTGCAGGATACCTGCCATTCGACGATGATCCGGCCAACCCCGAAGGTGATAACATTAACCTGTTGTACAAGTACATTGTGTCGACGCCCTTGACATTCCCCGAGTATGTCACGCCTCACGCTCGGGATCTCCTGCGTCGTATTCTGGTTCCCGACCCGAGGAAGCGTGCCGATCTGTTCGAGGTTGCTCGTCACAGCTGGCTGAGCGAGTATGCCCATGTTGTCGGTTTCATAACAAGCACCACGACCACTTCTGCTGACATTGTTGATTCTGCCATTCCCATCGGTCAGTCGACTTCAAGCGAGGGCCATGCACGCCATACAGTGACTGACTCAAGAACAGAAGATCAATATGATGTCCCACAACTCGCCCGCAGTGCATCAGTCAGAGAGCCATCCAAACCCAGTCAGATTCCTGTTGTTGGTGGTCTTAGCAACAAGAACGCTCCTATCACCGAGACCGAGTCCAAGACACCTCGCGATGCTAAGCGTAGAACCGTTCAGGTCGAGTACGTTGCTCCGCAGTCTCAGACTGCCAGACAGCCACCTATCTCGACCTCGCTGCCCACCAGTGCTGTCCTGGCCCAGCCTTCTCCATCTTCCCAAGGCAGATCGCGCGCAAGAGGAGACAGCGCCTCCGGTCCCGTGGCTACTAACCCTGCATCTTACGACCCCTCGCCTAGCTCGCAACGCTCTCAACAACGCCCAGCTACTCAATCTGCCATGCCGCCCCCTGTCCGTCCCAACCGCGAGCCTCCACGAGCAGTCACCGACTCGACCCCTTTCAATGTCGGATCTCCTACTTCGAGCGCTCGTCCCACCACCAGCGGCTCAAGATTGCCATCTCGTGGTAACTCGTATGGCCAACCAGCTCTGGCTACTGTTGCTGCCACCAACGCTGAAGGTCGCTTCTCGCAACCCAAGCCGTCTGGATCTGGCTACATCATGTCCGGTTCCAACTCGCAAGATGGTTCGAAGAGAAACTCATACACTGGAAGACCAGTCAGCCAACATCTGCCTGCCGGCGCCCAGATTGTACCTCAGCAGCCTGCAGAAAGACCTGTTCGTGGACACAAACGTTCTAACACGATGGAAAGTTTCACTACAAAGTTGTTCGGTCGCACAAACTCTCGTCGCCAGTCAGCAACTGCACAAGAGATTGCCAATGCTCGCCAAGAAAGGGAGAAGTCTTCGCGCATGTATCCTCCTGTCAGCATGAAGAACGCAATGCCTCATTCTGGCGAGGATCTTGCTCGTCCTTCTACCGAGTCGTCTCGTCGCTCCTTCGGCTATAACCGTAAGAACAGCGAGACTGCTGGACCTCGATCATCAAGAAGATTCTCCTTCTTGCCCATGTCCTTCTCGAGAATGAGCTTCTCCGGTGCATCTGGCCCTGAAGCTGCCGAAGGTGGTAGACGTGCTTCCACTCAAGCCAATGCTGCTCGCAGTCGTCCTGCATCTAAGCAATCTCCTGTGATGGCATTCGGTCAAGGTAGAAGTCGCTCTCCAAGTCAAAGTACAACTGGCAGCAGCATACCTGTTGTTCCAGATAACAACGTTGATGGCCGCCGTAAAATGCCTCATCAGCCTGTACGCGGCGCAACTGCTCCCGATCTCACTAAGATGCAAGATTCTGGCTTCTCTCAGCAGCAGCAATTCTCTAGACAACAACAACAACAACAACAACAACAACAACAGGAGCAGCAGTACGACAACTACACTCCTCCTCAAAGCAGCGCTGGCCGACCGAGACATGAGAACTTTTATACACCATCGCAATCTGCAGAGTCGCAAGCAACCGATTCGATTGCCCAAACACCACGACAGAAATATCCCGCCGGGTTCAATGAGACTGAGCCTGTTGTGGCCAACCCCCAACATCGCCAACAAGCAGTCTTGCAGAAGAACCGCAAGTTTGGCGATGCGTACGAAGGTCACGGAAATGGTGGCAGCAGCGGTGGTGCCCGACGAGTGATGGACTGGTTCCGCAAGCGAGGCAAGGACAGAAGCAACTAGGAAAGCTTCTGTGCAGCTTGTTGATATACCTGCGCCTTCTCCCCCGACTTTGAGCAATGATGTTGGCTCTTCTTTCTGGAGTATTGCTTTATTTGCATCTTCTTCGCCTGTTTTTCTTATACCCTTTTTTCTTCTTCCTTGTTCACCCTTTCTTATCTGACCGCCCTTTTCAACAACTCCTTTCTTCTTCTCTCTGCAACTTCGAACTCAATGTTAATTGCTTCCATTGGTTCACGTTCATCTTTCTTCTTGGTCAGCGCGGCGTCCTCTTTCATCTCAATTTCAAAGCAGCTCTTATTCCTGTTCATTAGCAAACGTACACTTTCTACTTTGGGCATGGCATCAAACTCTCGAGGACCGCGAGAGCATATGGGAGCTTTTCTTGAATGTATTAGTCGGACTCTTATAACAAATTTCTCTTCTTTCGATCACATCAAGAATTTACCCGATTCGCTTCTCTGTATCCATTTTCAAGGTATTCGGCAAGCTTTGCCCTACAGGCATCAAGCTGCATTCCCCCTCTTTGAAGAGCTGTCAAAAATGCTACATTGATACTTCGACCAGCCGTGGACGGCACATTGAGGCTCAAAGGCTTCAGTCGTGGGACGGGACGCATCCTGCAAGCTGTACGGTCGTTGTCTGGTTCCAGTCTTTTATCTCTCTTGGTTGTGAGTCCGTGATTAAACTGACATTTGCATGAGTCGAGTCTGGCTTCACGCCAAGAGGAGCAATTCCATCATTTCTTATTTCCTGAGGATGTGTCTGGACTTTCGATTCGTATCCAACCACATTACATGAAGCGACTCAAATGTGTCTCTGATTTCTGCTATACCCGGCCTGTCTCTGCGCGATAGCACGGTGTCTTTTTTTGCTACAGTGAATCAGTCTCTTGCCAAAGTGTGGTATAGCCGTTTCGGAAAGTGGTGATGTGGCGTTCCTTCCCTCTGATTGGATTGCGCTATGCTTCAAGTCGCCCGAGTCTTGTGTTCCAGGCAGGAACCATGGGAAATTGGATCTTTCTTTGTTTGGCATTCGACTGGATTTTTACTTATCATTGGGGTTCCGAGTGAGCTTTTGATTTCTACTTTGATTGTTTGAAGCAGAGTAATATTTATCAAGTACGACGCAACAACATTTTACATCCATATCCTTACCTGTCCCCTCTCTGATTATTCATTCATTACATCTTTCCGACAAGAGAATGCATTCGATCCACTACATCTCTCCTGCTATCTTTGCAGCTTTGGCTTACGCCAGAACTGATCTTCTTGGCTGCACATCGACGGACGTATCCTCACCTGCCGGCGCATCTGTTGCCTGGTACGTCCCTGGCACAGGAGAATCGTGCGAGTTTTTAGACTGTGGAGGTGGAAGGGCGCCTCCCAAGACTACTGTCTCGGGATGTGCTCTGTATGTGGGTATGGAGACATACAAGCTTAGTTTCCTTGCTGGATTCGGTGCTTCTATAACTGTTGGCATAGGGGGTGCGGCAGGTGTTGAGGCGAGCGCTACGTCTGTTGCTGCTTCTACGTCCTCTGTTACTGCTGCTGTTCCTACTACTGCCACTGCTGGAGATGCTGACGATGATGAAAACGAGACGACAGGGCAAAGCTGTCTGCTTCAAGCTCGAAAACCAAGGCAGCTTCTGCATCTCTTGCGACCTCTACTGACGCGGCAGGCAAGATTGTTGCTGTCGGTGGTTCGGGAATTGTCGCTGCCGTGGTTGGAGTTTTGGCTGCCATGTAAGGAATTCAGTATCGAGATGTGAGCGGGAAGGATTGAAGAAGCGGTCAAATAACGTCTTTGTGTGCTGAATACTGTTGAGCGCGTAGCGATAATAATATGCAATGCTTTCTGAGAAACCACGCATAGTTCATCGAACAATGTGATGTTAGCGCTCTCTGTGAACGGATCTTGAGTGTTGAAATTATTGTGTAATCTGACAGGTTACAACAATGTTTTGTGTTACTGCGAGAGAGGTCGGAATGGGAAAAGGGGAGGAGTCTGGAGTATATCGAGATTTATCCTTGAGTGCACAACTTTGAGATGTACACGCACAATCTGCACAAATCCGAGCATCTTTTCTTGAAGAACCACATTCTTGTATTCTCCATCCCTCCATGATTGGACATGTCACGACTCCAAACCCAGACAGCGAACTCGGAACACTCTATATGGCGCCATCTTCCTGAAAACACGTTTCGACAACACCTGGTCGGCCTCGAAAAATGCACAAATGCCGTGCCAGTGGAACCGCAGACTTTTCCTTTGGAACCACATGAACATGAGGCGCCAGACAGATATACCCTGCCACTGAGCGTAGAGCAGCAAGTGGCAGATGACTTTGCATTCTTGGCTGCGATCGAAGAGGGAGCTCAGAGCGTCGCAGCCGTGTGTTTGGAAGAGCATCTCCAACCACCTCAACTCACAGTTCGATTTGCAGCGCTGGATCTCTCACTGAACGAAGAAGTGAAGGATGCTTTGAGATACATGATCAATATTCTCAACACTGTAACAGAGACCGGTAGTCCAGCCCGCACGCAAGAATTGTTTTCACACATCGTAAACTTGCACTTTCGACGACTACTTGCGCGGCTTAGATCCAACAAGTGGGAAAAGCCAAAATATCTCGCAAAACAGCATAAAAAGCCTTTGTGGCAGGACTTTGCGAATCTCTTGCATCGGGTTCAATTCGTCTATACCAAGAAAGAAGCGGCTTTGAGACGCTTAATCGAGACCCAAGTGCAAAATCTTGCTGCAGCCTATGAAGGCTTCGAAGTTGTCGAGGCAGCATCACAAGACGAGGTTATGTGTCTGCAGGATTTGATCAAAGCAAGTTATCGCTTCTGCAAAATGGCAGATATTGTGGATTTTGCACAACGGCTGGAAAACAGTGTAACTGCGGCGCCGACTCCAAAAGTTGCGTCTGCCATCAAGTGCCTGCGTCAACTAGAGAAAATTGGCGCGTACTGGCGAGTCACGACATCTATGATCGATGCAAGCCTGAGATACCCGACTCTATTCCAAGCAAACCTTCAGTTGGCATTCTTGACACCATACGAGCCCGTTCCCACCACAATTGGCCACGAATCTTGGGCAACGAGTTGTCATGTACACGCAGAAGTCCAACTTGCCGTGTACTACGATTTGCTATCTCAGACTCCATCGAACCCACCATCGACTTTTCTTCCTCCCCGCGTTATAGGGACCTCGAAATGGCTTTGTTACCTCTGCTATCAGTTTCTACGAGCTCATGGTTCTTTTGTTCCCGTAAACACTCATGGAAGACTGTATGATCAATGGACGATACCGGATTTGGCTGAATATGGAGAAGAGCTACGCACTCGATATCGCGGGATTGTTCGCGATATAGATGCAGAGGTGGTCAGGGAAACAGGGGCTGGCAATCTTGCTGAGGAAGGATCACTACTGCGATGGCGTGCTGAGCCAATGACGAGTCGACAGAATCTGTTGGGTGTGGATGGCACATTTTGATCCTTTAGTTTCTTCGCAGCAGCGACGCAAAGTGAAGAGCGAGAGCATTGTCGTCCTTGCGAGGACTGTTAGCGATTAGAAATTCCAGCCAGGCTGCGTAGAGGTCAAATTGTGTTGGTGGAAGCTGGCACGATGACTACTGTGTTGGTAGTTGTAGTCGGGATATGAAGTTGTGCCCCCTTTGGAAGTAGGTAGACCTGGATGTGAGGTTTGGGCAGCTCGTACATGTTGATTTAGCGCAAGTCGTGTGGATTTTCGTCTCCAAATACCCTCTCTTCTAGTATCACACAGCCATGAGAACACACAGCGTTCTTCAGGTCGACTTCGTGCCATGGAGAAGCATTGGCTATGGAGAGTGACGACGTACCGAAGGCGGTGAGAGCGGCAGTCGGAGGTCGGAGTTTGGGCGCAACGACAATGACGATGGCTAAACAGAGTACCTTCCGATCTTGCACTTGTAGACCAAGAATCCGACCACAGACTTTCACTCAGACGATCGCGCTCTACTCACTTGTCTCCTGCCCCACGCCAAATTCAGAATCTCGACACACGACTTTGTCCATTCCACTCCATCAACACACCACATCATCACCATGGAACAAACCCGAGCAATCAACGCACTTGCACCCTTCCTGGCCCTGTCAAAGTCGGCCACTTCAGCTCGCGCAGCTGCTGATCTCGTCACTCAAGCCACCTCGGCCGCCCACACATGTGTCTTTGGCGAGCTCCTCCAGACGCCAAACATTCAGAGTCTACGCGACGATGCCCAGTACCGCAACTACTACACACTGCTCGAGCTGTTCGCCTGGGGCACATGGGCCGAATATCAAGGTACGTTACCACATCCGCTCCAATCTCTACCATGACCAAGACTAACGTGTTCTGCACAAACAGCTCTCGCATCAACACTCCCTTCGCTATCACCATCCCAAGAACACAAATTGCGCCTACTCACCCTCCTTACCCTCGCCGCAAACACAACAAACAACAACCCCCTCACATACACAAACCTCCAATCCGCACTTTCGCTCGACTCGCCCCTGGCCCTCGAACGCCTCGTCACCGATGCCATCTACGCCGATCTACTCACCGCCACCCTAAACCCCGCACAAGGCATCGTCGCCATCAGCAGTGTAGCCGCCCTCCGCGATCTCAACCCCGGCAGCGTGACACGCATGATGGCTTCCCTAGACGCTTGGAGCGGCAGATGCGACGATGTACTCAAGGACCTCGAAGCTCAGATGAAGAGTGTAATGGAAGCCGCAGAGAGGAGAGCAAACGAGGAAGCCATGCGTGCAGAGCAAGTCCACAGAGCCGAAGCCAACGGCAAGCAGAGCGATGACACTGCAGACGATGCCATGGAAGTCGATGACGGCGGTCAGAAACTGGGAGGCAAAAAGAGAGGTCTGGGTGGTCTGGGCCTGAGAAAGAGATAGGACTCGTTCAGTGAGAGCTTCAATAACTAAACTGAGGCTGCGCAAAACGGAACCTTTTGCTCTTGAGGATACATATAAAGATGGCTAGAAGAGGCTGAGAGGTTGCAATCACTGCACATCAACACAAGAGCATTCCGAGTAGCTTTGCTCGACAAATCACGAAGAATACGAAACACATTTACCAAAGCCAAACACGAGGAATACATGATTGAAGAAAACGCTCATAGATTTGTATTCTTTTCCTTTGTGACAGGAACCTGTATGCGATGGGGTATAAGAGAGATAGAAAAAGGGGAAAAGGGGGAGGTGATAACAATGCGGCCCAGGCAAAGACGAAAAGAAAGAACACACAATATACAAAAATCTCCCGTGTACACCACCACAACTTTCTTCTCTTCCAGACCTAGGAGAGCAATGTCAAGCTTGACAAAGCTGTCCTCGTTGGTTCTTTCCTAACGCCCACTTGAAGAAACTCGAAAGACAGATCTAACGCCGCGCCATATGCAAAAAAGGGTGAGTGGTATGGAATGGGAATCTAACAACTCCATGTCGAGGTGATCAAGAGCTGTTGGATCGCATAAGCATTTCCTACAAAAGGACACACCGTTAGCGCAACCATTACATCAAAATGCATCGAGAATCGCTTACCCGCTCAATGGGATCGCCAAGGTCTGCCGTCACAATCGAGGGACTCTTAGTCGGATTGGTCGGCGAGTCGGTGTATCCGCGAATATCCAAGATGGGCCTCCTGGGTGTGCTGACTTTGCTGCTGCCTGTGCTATCCGCTTGCTTGCCGTCATCGCCTTGGGTGAGTGCCAGTCTCTGGTCCTTGTTGCGTTCGAGTAATGCTCCTCCCATGGTCGCACACTTGAGTATCGTTTGGATGAGCTGATTAGGCTTGAGCGGCTTCGAAAGATACTCGTCCATCTGGGCTTGAATACACTTTTCGCGGTCACCCAACATGGCGTGGGCTGTGAGGGCGATAATGGGCGAGCGGGTGAGCTCGTGCTCACGCTCGTATTGACGGATGTTGGCAGTGGCCTCGAAGCCTCCCATGATGGGCATTTGCACGTCCATGAGTACAACATCATAACGCTTCTTTTTGATGGCCTCAAATGCTTCCAGACCGTTGTTGGCCACAGTGACTGTGTGGTGGTGCTTCTGCAAAATCTTGACCGCCAGCCTTTGGTTGACCGCATTGTCTTCAGCGAGCAAGATGTCGAATTTCATCGACGGGTCCGCAGATGTAGGTGCTGCACGTCCTTCCAATGCTGGAATCAGCGCGTTGCCCAGATCGATAGACAGACAAGGCGTTGTCATGTAGCTTGCGATGCCGTCTTCGAGTGCTGACTTGAAACTCATGCTGATGATAGGTGCAAGCATGACGATGGGGATGTACTTAAAGTCCTCAACGTTGCGAAGCTTACGAGCTGTCTCTCTGCAATCGACCAGAACGCAGTCGTAAGCCTTTCCAGCAGCTATAGCAGCCTGAGGTGAAGGTACTTCATGCTCATTGTGGACAACCATGGGTACCAGCTGAAGGTTGACAAGATGGCGAGCAATCTCTTCAGAACAACCAGTCTTACCAGTATCAATGAAGAGCACGTTGTGCTTGCGGTAGGCTCTGAGCTGCTTGTCGATAGCTTTAACATCGGGGTTGCCAACCTTGAACTTGACGGTGAAGTAGAAGCAACTGCCTTGACCGAAGTCAGACTCCACCCACATTCTTCCGTGCATAAGAGAGACAAGTCGTCTTGAGATGGACAGACCAAGACCAGTACCACCGAAGCGGCGAGTGGTTGAGCCATCTGCTTGCTGGAAGGTATCAAAGATAAGATCAAGCTTGTTGCTCGGTATTCCGATACCAGTATCACGCACAGCAAACTGGACTGCGTACTCGCCATCCTTGCATCCAACTTGGTCGGCCGCGGAGATGGAGATTCTGACCTCGCCCTTGTCAGTAAATTTGATGGCGTTGCCAACGAGGTTGAGGATGATTTGACGAAGTCTGAAGGAATCTCCGACAACGTAGTCCGGTACTGAACTGTCGACATAGTAGGCAAGGTCGAGGCGCTTCTCGTTGGCCTTGACTGCCAGACCCTTGAGACCATTGAAAACCTGACCACGGAGAGAGAATGGAATCTCCTCGACAACCATACGGTTGGCCTCGATCTTAGAAATATCGAGGATGTCGTCAATGATGGTCAACAAACTGTTAGCCAAGTTGAATACCAGGTTGAGCATCTCTCGCTGGTTTTGATTCAGGTCAGTGTCGAGAGTGAGTTGGGTCATTCCGATGATTCCGTTCATAGGAGTTCTGATCTCGTGAGACATGTTGGCAAGGAACTCCGACTTGGTCTTGTTGGCCAATTCAGCAGCTTCTCTTGCAGCAGTGTTCTTCTGGATACTTTCACGCAGACCAGTAACCATCTTGTTGATCTTTTGCTTCAGCTCGTTCATTTCGCCAGATGCTTCGACAGTGATCATCTTGGTGAAGTCGCCGTCCATGGCGGCGTTGGTGATGTCACCAAATGCTCGGACTTGTGAAGTCAGGTTTTGGGCCATGGTGTTAACGTCGGAAGTGATTTCCTTCCAGCGACCAGAAATTCCATCGACTTCTGCTTGACCACCCATCTTGCCATCAACACCGACATCGCGAGCGACACGCTTGACAGCAAGAGACCAGTTGTCAAGACGACCGACCATGTCGTTGATGGTGTTCTTCAAGAGCAAGATTTCCCCCTGAGCATGAACCTTGATGACTTGAGTCATGTCACCGCGGGCAATAGCTTGGGTAACGTCTGAGATGTTGCGGACCTGGTTGGTCAGGTTATTGGCCATGGTGTTGACGTTGTCAGTCAAATCCTTCCATTTGCCTTCAACATTCTCGACTTGGGCTTGTCCACCAAGCACACCCTCAGTACCGACTTCTCTTGCCACCTTGCTGACCTCGAAAGCGAAAGTACTCAGACGGTCAACCATGGTGTTGATGGTGACCTTCAATTCGAGAATCTCGCCCTTGACCTCGGCCCCAACCTTCTTGCTGAGATCACCTCTGGCGACAGCTTTGGTGACGTGAGCGATTTCACGCACTTGAGTGGTGAGGTTGTTGGCCATGCCGTTAACGTTCTCCGTGAGATCCTTCCATGTGCCTTCAACTCCATGCACTGTAGCCTGTCCACCAAGTCTTCCTTCTGTTCCGACTTCTCTGGCAATTTTTGTAACTTCGTGAGCAAATTGCCTGAGTTGATCGACCATAGAATTGATAGTCGATTTGAGCTCAAGAATTTCACCCTTGCACTCAGCCTTGACCTTTTGCGTAAGATCACCCCGTGCGACGGCAGTGGTGACCTCGGCGATGTCTCGTACTTGGGTCGTGAGGTTGTTGGCCATGGCATTGACGTTGACTGTCAGGTCGTTCCACATGCCCTGCACGCCTTCGATCTGAGCTTGACCTCCGAGCACACCTTCAGTGCCGACGTCACGAGAGACGCGGGTAACTTCTGTTGCAAAGGTACGTAATTGGTCGACCATACCGTTGATAGTCTGCTGGAGTTGCAGTATTTCACCACGAGCAGGGCGTTGGATCTTGCGGCTGAGATCGCCCTGGGCGACTGCGGTAGTTACGACGGCGATCTCTCGTACTTGGTTGGTAAGATTGTCGGCCATGATGTTGACTGTAGGTGGTCAGTGGACGAACATGCAAACGATCAAGAATACTCTGCATACCGTTCTGTGTCAACTCGGCCCAGATACCACTGACACCAGGCAAGACAGCCTGTCCGCCGAGTCTTCCTTCGGTACCAACTTCACGGGCGAGATGTGTGACTTGACTGGCGAAATCCTGTAGTTGGTCGACCATTTTGTTGATTGTACGTTTGAAGGTAGCGATTTCAGGATCACGCTCTTTGGCGCTGATGAGCACCTTTTTGCTGAGATCGCCATTGGCGACAGCAGTGACGATGCTGCCAATTTCGCGGAGGACTTTTTGGTAGGTGGCATTAATTTGTTGGTTCTTGGACAATTCGCGTTTCAGTGTCTCAACGTCGTCCATAGAGCTCTCGATGCCACCGAGGGCTTGCTCGGTAGCCTGGCGCTGCTGTTGCAGAGTGTCATTGATGCTGTCGATGTATTCTTTTTGAGCCTTGATCTGTTCGCTCTGGCGATCGACATGGTCACGAAGAACTCCAAGCTCTTCTTCGGTCAGCTGACGCGGCACGGCAGTGCCTTTAGGACTCTCCGACTTGGCCAGTAGACTGTTTACCAGTGATGCAGAGCAAGGCCGTGAAGCCAAGACACGAGCAGCGGTAGGCGAGCTCTCTGGCGAGAAGGCAGACTGTAGCGGCTCGTTGGGGGTGATGGGAAAGACGGTCGAGGCCGAAGAAGCGACTCTGTTCTCGAGATATTGCACACGGCTGGCCAGGGCAGCGACTTCTCGCTCGAGTTGGCGTTTGGAGGCAGAGTCGGCGCCAGGTAAGGGGCTGCGATTTGATTCGATGCTGTTGGCAGCAACACGGCTGTTGAAATCATCGTCGGTAGGGGTGTATTGTTTGGCAAGGTTGGAGATGATGCCGGCGAGGGCTGCGTACGAGTCCTCTTCAGCCATCGTGGGCGGTTGTTGGTGCAGGTGTGGATGGTCGACGCGCATGAACGGTATGGGGTGCGGGCGCTGTGTCCGGTGTCCAGGGATGCGTGGAGACGCGCAGGACTCGGACGGGTGACGGGAGCCTTGGTGACGACTCCGGAGGGCCCGAGACGGAGGTCGAAACTAGATTGGCATCAAACACTGAAGCCTGTGCCGTCGTCGAAGTGCCTCTCTGTAGTGGTGGTCAGGTCGATGTTGTGGATAGTGACAGGTTGCGAGAGGAGTCGAGGGCCGAGAGATGCTTCAACAGCAGGAGGCCCAAGGGTCGGCAACAAGCGCGCTAATTTAGTGATCGCCGAGAAAGCCTCGCCGTCCAATCGTACTCCACTGTGACACGAAAAACCAAAGGTAGGCTGCGTAAGCTCTGGTCCTCTCAAATCCCTTTAACAAGACAATCAAGTTATGGGTGATAGCAACCTGACAGGCAAAGGCAGAGAATGGAAATGCGTGTTAAACAAAGAAGTGCCAAACAAACTCTGAAGCTCTGAAGCCCATGCTCAAGGGAGCCGCTATCCACCACGCGAGCCAAAAGACCCCATAAGTAGCCAGCTAAATTTATCAGCATTCGACCGCCTCTTTCTCGTGCGCTGTGATCCCACGCCATCTGCTTTCTTTGCACATTCCGATAACGACTGCTCGTATCCCTTTCGCTAGCTAACACGCAGTAGCTGTTGCTGCCAAGACCTTATCTACAAGTTCCTCGAGGCTGCTGGACAACCATTTTTGCTTTCAAGGTCCGTCCGATCTTGATCTCCAAATGGTCCACAAAAACTTCAAGGTTGTAGAAGAGAACTTGTCGTTTGCTTCTCGACTCGTCCTGTGCGCCACGAGCACAATCGACATCGAGATGCTGCTGATGTAGACTCGGAGCTTGGTCCACTAATTTTTCCGTTTATGCACGGAATCTCAGGGTCTCCATGTGGGGACTCAATTCTTGCACGTTTGTCAAGACCATCCCCTTACTTCCTTCTGTTGCAATCTCGTTCTTTCTATCAGAAGATCACTTTGTTGGTCGGGTCGGGTCGCGAGAACTGCAAGTCATTAGAATTGAGACCACAAGATTTATCGCTCAGTCTTAGGCCCCGGCATTCGCTTCCTGCTCGTACCCGTACTCTTTCGGAGAATTGGCGCAACGATAATGCCGCACTTCCACCGCCGTGACTGTCGATCCATTTGTCCATTGAGAATCCGCCTCCGAGACGGACAAAGTCATTTCAATCTCGACCACTCTTCGGACACTACATTCTCAAAGGAGTCGGTCAACTTGACCATCTTATTGTCGGTATCACAACGTGCAGCAAGAGACCAAGAGCTGGCGCCGATCGTGTGTTTCATCTTGCCTGCTTACCACTTTTGCCATGAGTGACAGGAACTCTGCAGATCACAGATACCGTACCACCCGCACCACGTGATATGCAAATGTCAACGACGAATCAATCACACGCCCCCAGTCGACTCCTCTACCGCCTGGATTCCTAGCCTCAATCGACTTTAGCATCTCTTTCATACGATGTTTGCACATGTGGCGTATCATAAAGCATGTTGCTAGCTGAGTTCAGCCACTGACTCAACTTACCAGCCTTATCCTATCTTCACTACTCGCTGGGAAGAACCGTTACAGGGTCCATCCGACATAAACCTTGCCTGACTTGAGCAAGGTGATATTGTACAAGTTCTTGCCATGCTTCGACGGGTGCTATCGATCTCTGACATTCAGAAGTATAGGAAAGAGAATGCGTTGTCAGCTCTCGGGCAACAGACAGACTCATGTCCGTTCGAGTCAGGTATTTGTACAGAGGCCGGCCTGACCTTCAAGATTGCCAAGAACCTCGGCAGTCAACAAGGGGCAAACATTCTATTCAACACCGCTTAACCCGGCACAACAATATTCCCTCATACGAAAATCGCCTCGTCTTTGGTTGTAGAGACTCTCCTAAAACACTCAGATGCTGGACAGAGTTTTACACTGCCGGCCTGTTGAGATCGTGGGTCGTGCGTTCTTGAAGATCATGACTTCCACCTCCGGAGTCAGCTCTCCTGAATGTTCTGGCAACTACCGAAGGAAAGAAAACAACACATCGTGTGCGTGCTGCTTAGGACTGGATCGCGAAGCGACATCGCTTATGGAGGGTCTGCTACCTGGAGCCACGACGAGGTAATTGTTGAAAATACCTTCTCACCAAGGTAGCCATTCGGTCGCAGTAGATCATGACCGTTGGCGAAACAATGGTGTTAGAACGACAGAAAGCAGACGCAAAGGTGGGCTTCAAACATCTGATGTCGACTAACGAAGAGAAATTTGGCAAGTATGTTTCTGTCTTGAGCTTCGCCAAAGATAACACCACGCGTTGTGTTACATCTAGATCGAATGAGCGGCCGCTACGAATATCATTCGACTTCCAAGCCATGGATGGATGGCACAAACATTCTCTGCAACTCTGTAGCCAACAAGCCCTTGGATGCGAGCCTACCACAGCTCTGGTGCTGGAAACCCGGTCCGGTAGCTGAACAAAGAGGACGTGCAAGCTTGGGAGTGAGAACGCACCAAAGGGTTTCAGAAATCCTGTCGTCACGAACAGAATCCAGTTCTTGATACCAGACGCACCCTCCAAGCTGTCTCACAAATCACTCACTTGGCTTTGTTGTGTGAAAGCAAACAAACTCTGAGCCCATCTTCTGTTTGCGAGATTTTTAGGAACATTCATGATTCTCTGCAACACTTGAGTATAAAACGCTTTGCTCCTCTATCCTTTCCTTGCACACGTTTCCGTTCTCGAATTGTCAAGCAGTCATGTCCCGCCCTACATTTGAAACGTTCCCAGCTGTCTAAGACAATAGTGTTAGCACTGCTCAGGAAAGGTAATTCTTCCGATCGGATGGTAAGTCTGACATGGAGAATCTAATTGTCTGATCACAGCACTGTATCAAACAACCCTGAAGAGGTTCCATATTCATAGACCTCATCATCTACCACTTCACTTCATGTCTCGCGTCTGGTTCATTCTGGGAAAGCATACTGAATTTGCTGGTTTGCTCGAAGCATCCTTTGATCGAACTCTGAGTCTGTTACATCTGACTACGGTTGATAAGCGCTTGTGATTTGGGCCTTCAATCAAGTCCAGCAAGCACACAGACGCATTTCAGAATTTTTGCACAACACTCCACGTCTCTGATCGGCCCACAGACTTCCTCGAGCATATATAGCTCTGCCTTTGCGTCCGAACAAGAACTCGCCCCTCAGCGGCATACCAAGAAATAGTTGTGCTTCGAGGGTTGCCGCGTACCAGCGATGAGCTCCGGCGAACTCAGCAACCGTCCTCGAGTAGTTCCACGGCCACGAGTTGTATCTTCGACTGATCTTTAGTCTGCTCACTGTCTTGAAAGGTGCTGGAAGACATGACTGGAGATACCGTTGATGTCAAGCTGATGGTCGCCGAACAGATTCCAATGCAAGAAACTGACAGAGTAGGCAAAAGCAGGCGACAAGAGTGCTATGTAGTCGCACCAAAGAAGTCTAGTAGAGCAGGTTTCGTCCAGAGCTAAGTGTTTGAAAAGCAATGGCCTGGATGAAAGCCGATGTGAAGAAAAGAAGAAGGAGTTCTGCAAAAGGAGTTCGCAGAGGTCCGACACGGACGACACAAAGTTGGGACTGGGGAGCGCAAAAGTCGAAGTGAATGGTCACTCTCAGGATTTGAGAGACCAGCAATTCGCTGAGTGGAAGTTCCGACGCGGCTACCAGGAGTGAAAGTCGAATTCACAACAAACGATGAGGTTGACAACTCGTCTGAGCTTTCCCTTCGTGTTCATTCCTTCGTACACTTGTTTCTCAACCATCACACCACGACAGAAGCGCAATCATGGACGACGAAGACTTCAACCATGGCAAGATCGCGTAAGGCTGGGGTCATCTGCGTTAATAGATGATTGGAGCTAACATATATCAGAGATCCCACCGTGTTCAACAACCCCAAAGACTCTGATATCATCCTCACCTTCAGTGGTCATCGAGTCTATGCTCACAGAGTCGTCCTGCGCATGTGGTCTCCCTTCTTCAAGCGCGCCCTCGGCTCGCAGTTCTCTGTCGCCAAGAGTGCTATGTTCAAGATCGACGACGAGTGCGATGGTGAACATGACCCTCAGCCTGTTTACGCCATGCTAAAACACATTTACGGCATGCCCTTCGGATCTCGTTCAAACCCCGGCGATCTTGGAGCTTCTGGACTCGAGACCTGCGTCAAGGTATACAAGATGGGGGACGAATACGATGTTCCATCTCTCCGTCTTACTGCAGTGATGGTCATCCGGGACCACTTGGACACCTACCTGGACGAGATATTCACTTCGACAAAGCCTGAATCTATCCCGAGATGCATTGCTCTCATCTGCGGTCCAGACGCAACTCAGCTAGCCGATCCACATCTGCGGAATGACCTCTTTTCCTGGCTCTCGAAGAACTTCACTGTCGTCAGCACTCGCCAGAAATTCAAGGTCAAGATCGAAGACGGATCTCTGCTTGACGCCGAGTTGACTGCAAGATTGTTGGTTTCCTTGAGTGCACAGGTCGTGTCTAACAAGAAGGAAAGCAAGACGACACACACATCCTACTATCTGAGGGCCTGAAGTCTTATCGTTCAGCTCTTGGGACAACCAGTCACAAGACATGGTGACAAGGGTGGGACTCGAGTAACCGATTGAGCAGGCTTTCGAAGACAGACAGCTCTCTTCTTAGCACTATCGATGCAAGGTGATTTCCGCCACCAGGGGTCGAAACAAAGAGCATGGCTGTGACTGGAAACATGATGCAGTTTCTTTTTCACCACTTACTTTCTCCTTCTGTCACTATCAAATCAATCTCTTTGCTTCCGCTTATCATTGTCGTACTCAAGTCCACACATTGGTCATTTGAAGAAACTAACGGCTCTTCCTTACTGGAAAGACTCTGAAACCATATTCAAGTATGTTTACTCAAAGGTACTCTCACACCAATTTCTTGATCTGGATCTTCCAGAGCCGATATCCTTTCCGCTTCTACGCTCAGTCTCGTCATCTTTGTCTCTTCGAAAGCTATGAGGAGAAGTGCTATCGACATCGCTGAATAAATCATTGATTAGGGATGTGTTTAGATTGTGCGTTTGGTTATTGTCAAGGACTGCTACTGTTGCCGCACCTAGTGTTTGTGAAAGCAGCCTTTTCTTGTTCTCGCTCTCATCGCAATTACTCTCGACACAAAATAACCAAAAGCGAACAGAACGCCGACCTAAGATGATGATCGAAAGCTGCCAATACGTCAAGAAAACATTCCCCAAACATCAAACAAACCCCTATTCTTCTCGGAGCAAGAGTCTACATAGGCAGATGAATCGCAAGCATGGATGTTGATACTAGGAGAACCTCCCACGCTGCTTCCTCAGTCTCTAGTGTACAACAGTCGTGTATCATTAGCAATGTACTATGTATGGCTCTCGTATATCATCTTTGAAGCACAAGGGGGGGTGCAGAGAATGTACATATTCATGAGAAAGCGAAGGATCATCCTCATTCCGTCACGATGGAAGACTTCATCACACACGAAGAGAAGAAGCGAGATATAAACAGAAAGAAAAAAAACAGAGAAGGATGAATTTCATGTGCCAAAAGAAATCAGAAAGAAAAAGAAAAAGAAAGGGGGTATCGTGCTATATGTTTTTTGTCATCAAGTCATACCAACATCATCCTCGACTCAAGCCCTCCCTCCCTTCTTACCCTCCTGCTGCAGACTAGCCTCCAAAGCCCTCTTGTAATCCTCGTCATCTTCGTTGGCGTCATCGTGTTCGGCAGCTCTGCCTTTGCCCTTGCTCGCAGCATTGCGTCGATGTTCTTCTTCCAGCAAACTCTGCTTCTTGACGTATTCCATGACCACTCTTTCCTCTTCTTCGGCACTGGTAGAGGCTTTGTGGGCTTCTTGGCTTTGGCTGATTGCTCGCTGCAGCTCTGCATCGTCGTCGAGATGTTTTTGTGCAGATTGCTGGTCTTGAGATGCTTTGACAGCGAGACGGTACTCGTCATCACCTGAGCTGGAGTTTGTATCCCATTCGCTGTCCGTAGACTGTCCTTGACGTTTGATGCGCTTATCTTGATGACCAGAGGGGTTTGCTAGACTAGCCTTGAGCGCGGCTGCTAGCTCTTCGTCGTGTTCGGACGAAGATGTATCTTGATATGCTGGTGGATCTTGACCTTGATGGTCTACCATACTGGCTGCGATTGCTTTACGCAGGATCTCGTCTTCATCGTCGACATCGTTGTTGTTGCCGGAAGAGTGCTGACCAGAGGCGAGCTCGGCAATGCTGGCGCGAATCGCACGCTCAATCATGGCATCTTGCTCTGGGTCGCCACGGCTAGTATCAGCGACCGATGCGTGGATAGCTCTCTCAATTTCGTTGCCACTGGTACCGCGTGTGAACTGCAGGTCCTCATACTTAGGAGGCTCGCTAGGGTGTTGCGTAACCTCGACCGTCGGTGTTGCGACTTCGCTATGTGTACCGACTCTCGCTGCACACGAATTAGCACGGGATCGAGGACGAAGGCCCAGCAGAGAACGCGAACCTCTGGCTTGGCCATCATTACCGTTGCCGCCCTCTCGACTGTCGCCATCCCATTGCTTTCTAAGCATATCTTGGAACTGCTCGTGAATGAATCTCTTCTTCTTGACCTCAGACTCGACCACTTTCCAGCGTCTAATGATCTCCTGTCGCTCTTGGGCGCTCGATCTGTGCCACTCATCGTATCCTTGGGCTGTGCGAGCTGCAATAATGTAGTTCTGAACAGAGGATCCCGACAGTTGTTGAAGCTCTTTGTAGACACCCTTCATGGTGTAGGCGGGAATACCGAAGATGGCTGCACCAGGCTTGAGCACTATGCCGCCAATGCCCTTACCAAAGCCCTTGATGAAGCCGGCAGCGCCTTCCTTCTTTGCGCCCTCCATGGGCTGGGTAACGAGTCCAGTGATGCCATCGAACATACCAAAGCCGAATTCCTTGGTGGCTGCACGGAGGCCAGATCTAAAGTCGGTGATCTTGTCAGGCTTCCTGACACTCTCATCGCCATAGAGCTTTGGTGCATTGTGGAAGCCTTTTGCAAGAGCATGTGTAAAGTCCATCGGCGACTTGAAACCAGCTCCGATAATTCTGGAAACGCCCTTACTGGTGCCGAAGGCGGCATCGATGACTTCTCTTAGGTTTGTCTCGCCTCCCTGTGACTGGGATTGTGCCGATGCCTGAGACTGCGTGGTTTTTGTCCTGTGGGCACTCGATGACCTAGAAGTAGAACCGCTGCGAGAGCCAGAGCGATTGCGCAACTGGTTACCCAGGCGATCTTGCAGTGCTGCGGCTATCGAAGAAGAACGACTGCGCTTTCCTCTGTCGGTCTTGTCTTCGGCTGTGAGATGAGGAGAACCCATCTTCGCAAACGACTCATCGAGGTTGAAACTTCCTCCCGTGCTAGCACCTCTTGTGGGTGGAGCAGGTCTGTTTGGACTAGTGACAGCAAGCTCTCTATTGGAGGTCCCAGGTTGGTTTGGCGGGCTCTCGGTAGACAATTGCTGGGAAGTAGCCTGAGGTTCTGTTGTTGTTTTGTTGGGAACAGCATCAGGGTGGATTCTCAACGCCTTCAATGCAGCGACAGGGAAGTCGGCGACACCCATCATCATGGTACTGATTGTACCGGTGAGAGCGCCAGCGCCACCAGATATGGGCTCGGGAGGACCCTCATCGGCCTCATACTCTCTCGGGCGGTACAGTTTCAGATCTTTGAAGTCCAGTAATCCTTCGGTCGCCAAAGTGGTCGCCGCAAGAGCACTCAGACGAACCTCGGTCCTTTTCAGACGCCAGACAGCTGCTTTATTGGGTGCTATGCTGCATCTCATCTTATCGACTTCGAGGAATTGATGGAAGCTCTGAGCGCCAGATTCGGTGCCGTTTTCATGACCAATACTGTTGGCTAGATCTTGAGCCCTCTCTCTAGTGGCCGGCTCAAGGGCTTTGTTGATTGCACCAGCCAAGTTATCAGCAGTCAAGTCCTTGTGATTGATCGGATCTGGACCAGCTCCAGCTTTGGCTACCATGGCTCCCCAGAAAGGCTGGTCTCCAAAAAATGGAACAATGACAGTAGGAACACCACACGCAATTCCAGCAGCAGTGGTTCCTGCGCCACCGTGGTGGACAACACAAGATACGTGCTTGAACAACCAGTCATGAGGCACGTTACCCAGCATGAAGACACCTTCCGGTATGCCAAGTTCATCGGCGCCGAAACCACCCCAACCCTTGGATACCAGAGCACGTTGTCCAGTCTGGCGTATAGCATCGAAAATGAGCTTGGTCATGCCGTTGGGATCGTCAAGAACAATGGATCCAAAGCCGATGTACACGGGTGGAGGCCCGGCATCCAAGAAGGCCTTGAGATCAGGGGGTGGTGTAAAGTTGGAAGCCAGGGAGAGGAAGTAAAAGCCAGCGATAGATATCTGATTGCCCCAATCTTTCGGCTTGGGAATCAAAGCAGGAGACCAGCAGTAGGTGTATGGGACACGTAGCCTTGTCAGCATACCAGGGGCCCATATCAAGCTGATGGGATCGAGAGAAAGATCCTTGACTCTGAATCTGTTAATAACGTCGCCCAGACCCTGCCAGGTCAACATCTCGACGAGGGTATAACTGATGAAATTGGTAAGATGGGGATCAGCATTTGTCGACTGGATGTTAGCCAGGGGATGAGGAAAGGCTTGTGTGGGAGAGTAGGGCATAGTGAACATCATGTGTAAAGGACATCCTAGCTTCTCGGCGCAGTGGATGTGAGCGAACGAAGGTGGGTTTGCAATGATGGCGTCGGCGATGAAGGGCTTGATAGAGGCATCAGTGTTGCGCATCCATTCTTCGGTTGTGTTGTCGTCTACAGCGACGCCCGTACCATCACCAGACTCGATACAACTCCTCCAACATCCTTTGATCATTGTTCCAATCTCTTTGCGTCGTTTACCGATGTCACCTCTTCTCATAACGTCAAATCCGGGCATCAAACCGGGGTTCTTGACCATGAAGGCCATGAGCTCAGAAGGGTCTCCTCCGATGTTGAAGAATTCGAGACCATTCTCTGTGACAAAGTCTCTGAAGACAGGATGTGTTGCCAGTCGGACACGATGACCATATTGATCCTTGAGTACCTTTCCAAGAGCCACAAAGGGCTGCACGTCTCCTCTTGAACCGACGACATGTATGACTACGTTGAGAGGTGGGGGCGGCGGTTGGCCAGGGGCTCCGCCGAGTGAGGTAGGAATATAGGGTGGGGGGACTTGGGTAGTGTCGGCAAGATCGAGTTGACTCCTAAGAGCGGGTACAAGCAAGCTCGAGAGGTGGCGGGATGTCTGGTTGATATTGATGTTGACTCGGCCATCAGAGCGTATGGTGGCCTTGGTACCCAATCCGGCATCCTGGCTGCTGACATCGCCGTATGTGTCGCCGTATGCTGGCGGCGGTAGGTTCTCATCTGTGCTATTCGGATTGAGGTATTCGGCCGTCCTTGAAGGGTGCAGGCGGTTCTCGTCGTCGGCGTTCGCACTCGCAGCGGCTGCGGCCTGGGCGACCATGGTCGATGGTATCTCGGCCATGGTAGCACTCGGCATCTTTTGTTCCGCCATGTTGTTTGATATTCAGAAGTGTCAGGCACTTCTTGGGTAGTGTTTCGATGCGGCTGCCTTGCTGTCTTGTTCGACATACCGCATCCTCGACCCCGCGCGCGTCATTGTGGCTGTGGCACGGCACGAGCTTAAGCCACCAGTACCTTGTTTCACAGCGTATCATCATCTTCTGCCTGTCACAAAGCGTGCATGTGTGGAGGGCAGATATCATATTCATTGGAGGAGACACAGAAACTGCCATAACTAGACATTTACACGCGACAAAGTCATCATTGAGATGTTGGTGCTTTCCCATCCAAAATCGTGCCACAGAAAAGTAATCAACTAAACGAAGTAAAAGGAGAATAAAACAAAACGCCGTGATGAAAGGCAGGGTACTTGTTGGACCCTCAGCCTGACACCCGTGGGATATCGAAAAAGGTCGTCTATGCGATAGGCAATTCGTTCCGGCCCAGCCGAAACGTCGTTGGTCTTGTCTCTACTCTTGCCAGAAGGGTCGATAAAATCAGTCAATCGTCATCCTCGATGGGACTGCTCCCATGGCATGCGCTCCTCCCAACGAGTTGTGGCGTCTTTCATACAGATAGCTCTTGTCCTCAACTCCAATCACTCTTCGTCGTTGAATGTGAGGCTTCAAGCCTTTGTTGAAGTTTGCCGTGCACCATGCGCAATTGATGATTGTCAAAATCAATAGCAGAAGCGTGATGACAGCAAACGTCGTCAAACTCTTCCGCGCAGGCTCGTAGTCTTCCACCCTTTCCGGATTGTTGGAGTCATACATGCGCACGAGCTTGAAGAGGAAGTAGGCCATGGCGGCGAAGTAGAGTACGATCGTGCTGCACATTCCCAACGTAGACTCGCGTCTTGTGAACCATCCAGCCGCAAGCAAGATTGCAATCGTAACAGGAATGGCGGCAATTGTGAGAGCGAATTCGATATTGGAGGTGTGCTCGCGAACCACAACGACGAACTGTACTGTGAATCCGAGGAAGAAGAAAAAGTCAAACTTGAGGAGGGCGATGTAAATCTGCTCATCATCAGTCCATGTTCAGTGTGTGCACCTGCAGTCTTGACAAAGATACCTGGTAAACAAGATAACGTCGCTTCAAGCGCAAGTCTGCTGAGATGTGCTTGTAAATGGTCCAGGCGAACTCGTCGTACAACTTCCATGTCACGATGCTGAAAGCTACTGTGCCCAGCGCAAGAACGCAGGGTACTGCAATGAGGAAAGGCTTCACATCATGACCAAAGCCGTGTTCGATCTCATTGGCCTGATTCAGAACTTGGACAGCGCGATCAATCTGGTCGTACTGTACGGTAGCGTATATGAGTAGACCGAGATTGTAAAGACAGAGGCCGATGACTTGAATCGTGTTCTTTAGGCGTAGAGCATCCCAGACGAGCGCGAGTTGGTAGATGAATCCGAAAATGAACAAGGCGAGGTATGTAGGGATGGTTCGTGATTGTGTCGTCTTTCGCGCTTCGGGGTTGAGCGAGATCTGAAACTTGGCGAACACATAGCTATTGCGCGTGTCAGCAGTGGATAATCATGAGCACAAAGGCAGCGACGACGCACCCTTCAAGTCCTAGACCGATGGCAGCTTGACAGACGGCAATCATTAGGAACGACCACGTCCATCTTGAGCTGGGCATGTACATGATGCGGCTAGAGGCTGTTTGTCTGGAGGTAGAAGGGCCAGTAAGACCCTCGCGATCATGATAACCTCCGGCAGGGAATGGACTGCTACTGCGGTCGCGGTCGAGTGGTATGTAAGAGCCATTGGGGAAACCCTGACCTCCCAGGACGGAGGTCTTTTTCTTGTGGTTGGTAATGGTGACGGTCGGAAGCCGCTCAACAGCGGCCTAAGGATGTTTTGATGCGGTCTGGTCTGTGTCGGGCTGATGCGTTGGACAGGAATCGCCTGGCGCAGGGAGTAAGGGTGAGCGTGACAAACACGGACCGGTGGGCCGAGTCTCGATCGGAAGCGGTGTGTCGCGTGCGGTGAGGTTGGCCACACGACCAAGACCAACAAACGGAAGCGCGAGAGCGAGAGGAGCTGAGAGGACGGGGGAAACGAGCGAGAGTGGTCGTGTTTGTGCAAAGACGCGGGTTTGCTGCTGAGTCGATTGATTGCTACAGTGCTTCAGGCCTGCCCGGGCAAGAAAAGCCAAGGATGGGAGGTGCGACCGGCGTGTGGTGGCTCTTGTTTCAGCTCCGGCTTGAGGGAAACAGCCTTTCGAGATGTTGGGCTGACTGAGGCAACTGCGGCCAACACTTTGCGTCAACAACGACTGTATATATACAAGACGATAGTGATATAGAGAGCAAGAGTCCGTGAGGCTGTGACTGTGCGAAGTACTGGCCAGGCACAAAGGCTACAATCGAGGCGGAGCACTTCTTGGACGTCTTGTTCCCAAACGTTCTCCAGCCTCAAAAGGGGTCTTTGGCCGGGGGAAGGTTCGAGCTTATGCCGATTCCTAGGGATCTCCTTCTCCATCCGGTCTCGCTTGATGCGAACCCTCCTGTCGCTGTACATAGCCGCGTGGCTCGGCATCACCTTTCATCTAAATTGTACAGACTATCTATCATCACTGTCATATTCTAAAAGAAGAATTCGATATCTAATTTCCCTTCTTGGTTCCATCAGATGCTTGCGACATCGATCATGGTCTTTGTTTAGCAACTGATCAGGGGAACGCGAACCTTGGCCCCTGGGGTGTTCTGTATTCGTCAATGAGCTGACAAGTACAACGGGACCAAGGCGTTGGCACTCGTCGCAAGCTTGGTGGAGGCATCTCGCTCGTTGCGAAGCTCCTGCTCCGTTAAATCTGGCGAGCCCTGTCCGCGGCCAGTGGAGATGACTCCATGCTAAGACGCGACATACTTGGATCATGAAGTGCTAGAGACGGTGTTTGGCTCGTTTCACACGACAGCATCTCGAGAGCTTCACGGGAGGCCAGGCGCAAGCTGTCGTGAGCATGTGGTGATGCTCCCCAAATTTTGGACCAGATCTCCCAGACAACACCAGTCGTTATATGTCAACCTACAAGCAAAAGACCATCTCAACAACACTCAATGTGTGCCAAGTTGACTGTCAGAAAGACACCTGACTGATTCAATGACCTTGATGGTGGTTGATAGATTTTGGTTGATTGAGCAGGGTCAGCCCCACACCCAGAAAAAATCCGAAAGAGCCGACTGTGCTGCTCAAGCCTTAAGCTAACTACTTGAACCGGACAGCAGGATCACATAGCTAATATGGAGGGCGGAATGTAGTAGTACTACGGATTGGATATCCATCCAACCATGAAAACCTGGCTTGTGGAACCTTCAGAAGAGACCCTGGATTCTGAAACAGGTTTGACAGTGCAATGACGCTTCTACCCGAAGCACCTCAGAATGCCTTCCTACGAGCCTTCCTACGAGTTTCAGTTCGCTGCAGAATATCTTGTCAACTCGACTTGCTATTACGACATCTTTCGACGAGCACAAGGACCAATCCCAAGTCAACTCAATATGGTGTTTGGTGTAATCATGGGCTTGGGGATCTCCCTGCCTGTTGCTGCCGCAACAGGCGTCGGCGTTGTGACTGGTGTAGCCCAAGGCGTGTCACATCAACAAAAGGAGAACGAAAAGGCTGCCAATGCAAATCCGGAATCGCGGACCACGAAGTTCTATATCGACGTGATTATAGAGGACGAAGGGTCACGGTCGCGAGGGCGAGGAGAGGTACTACACGACAGCATAGTCGTCGTCCGCGACAACAAACTCTGGATCGAGGCCAAAAACCGAGCTACAGGATTACCTAGACGTGAAGATTCGCATCCGTTCACCGGCTTTTATCTCATGTATCCGGACGAGGATCGCTCACCTGCGGAGAGAGGCCTCGTGACAACCATCCAGAAAGATCCACCTATGCTGAATTGGATCTATGTGGACAACAACACATTCGAGCTCAAATATGCAAATCGCACAGGCAGTATAACACACAAGGTTGGACCTTGGGACTGGACAGACGAGTTTGAGGATTCGAGCATGACTCTTGATGAGTTCGAGGGTTTCTTAGCTGTGGAGGAGGACATGTACAGGAACGAGCAAGGCCACCCCAGATGGGCATTGTATTACGACTGGAACGATGACGGTCTGAAAGGACGCAAAAAGGGCAGGAGAACCATGGAAGTCAGCCTCAAGAGAAGGTTGGTGGAAAACCAGGAGAAGAATCAATGGGGCGTAGGCAGAGAAGGCAATATCGGAGTGACCGGATTCAAGGCCACAAGGGAGGTGTAAGCAGAGTTGTTGTGTGGAGCTGAAAGCCGCAATCGGAAGGCGGTGAGCACCAAAATCGCGTCCACTCCAAGCTCTCGAAGCTCACACTCGCATGATGCATGCATCTTTCAACTGCGCTACAATTCAACCATACGACTCATGTCGACAGCTCCTACAGCCGAACAAAATGCCGATTTAATTGCGATATCCACTTCTCAAGCTCGAGACTCGAGTCTTCTGCACCTCGTATTCTCGATTGATGATCGCGTCGACGCGAGACGCCTTAGGACGCGTTCACCGGTTACCAAGAAGTCGTGAAGCGCGCGCGATGTGAACAACGTCTAGCGCACGCCGCATACACGTTCCATCTCATCATTTGTTGTAGTCATTCGCCTGAGCGAACGTTGACTGGCTCGCTGTGACTCCCAGCCCCCTGCGTCTGTTCGAGACCCGACACATTTACAACTTGTTTCCAGTCATGACAAGTCCCGAAGCTTGTAGAGTCAGATGGCCTCGGAAAAGTCTATCGTAAACTCAACCATGCGCTCGAGCGGGATCCTCTAGAGTCGCTTATCACGCCGTAGCGGGTACAAGGTCAACAGTATAAGAAGTATGCCGTAGCTACCTGGTAGAGCCTCGTTCATCCTCGCAGTAAGCAATTTTCTCCAGCTTGACTGTTCCTATCGATACAATGCATTGCTCTTCATCTTCTGCTCTATGGCTGGCCGGCTTCGCTGGCCTCGCTGTCCTGGGCGATGCCACTCCGCTCGAGAAGCGTTACACTTCTCCCACAGCACCATTCGATGGATGTCTTTACCAAGTTCCCAACGTTGGAGGCTTCAGCTCTCACATTTCCGTCACCAACTGGAACACACTCCCTTCGACCCTCAAGGCAACGGACCGCAACGGTGGCCCGTATGGTGTATACTGGAAGCCCTCCCTTGTCGGCGTAGATGCCAACGACGGTAGTCTCACTCTGACCGTACCTGGAGCCCAGCCAAACTGCACCGAGGCCAATCCCTGTGGAAGTGCTCAAATCACCACCGCCGCCAACGATGTCATGTACGGAAGCGTGCGCACTGTAGCAAAGACCCCCAACGTCTGGGGCACAGTCAGTGCCTTCTTCTTCTACAGCGACGACAACAACGAGTCAGATATCGAGATCCAAACCGGAGATCCCACACACGTCCATTTCACGAACCAAGATTGGTATGGCTCGAATGCGCTGTCCAACGCCAGCACTGTGGCCAATTCGTCCGCTGCTTACCACGAGTACCGCCTTGATTGGGTGCCCGGAAGAACTGACTACTATGTCGATGGACAGCTTTTGCAAACCTTCACCAAGTTTGTGCCCAGGACAGCTGGAGCATGGATGTGGAACTCGTGGACGTAAGTGCTGACAATTGTGACAAGGTAGACTCGAGGACCAAGCTAATTGTTAATATAGTAACAACGGATCTTGGACGCTTGGCCCCCCTACCAAGGATGCTGTGCTGCATATCAAGTCCATTGACGTGTACTACAACCGCACAAGTATCACTGGCTGTGGTAGTGCCTAAATTTTCAAGATGACAGGATGTTACTTTTTTCGTGTCGAGAGGAACAAGATGTCGATATAACGATGTAACCAGAAGAGATGATCGAATTTGCATGGTGTTTCTAAATATGAGGTTAGGGTCGCCATGTATATATTGTGAATTTTATGAGCACCCCACCTTGGCAGACCCCAACATTCGCAAACAACGCTTCCACAAGCCTTACTTGTCTTCTTCCCTACATACTTCAGTGCCGTAAATATACAACTCTTCCACAGCACATACGCAACTATGCTTTCCAGTCTTTTGAAGCCCTTCCGCTTGTTCGATTTGCTCGAAGGTCACGCTATCAACGCACGTCTGTTCTCTAATGCAACGACTACTTTGATGACTGCGATGGAAAGATACCACTCGGATCCAGAATATCGCCAGAAACGTTTGGACCAAAGTTCGAAATACCGAAAGGAGCGTAGTGCTAGAGATCCTGAGTGGCACAGAAAGTAACTGGACCAGAGTTCGAAATATCACAAAGCGCGCAGTGCCAAAGATCCGGAGTGGTACAGAAAAAAATTAGACCAGAGTTCGAGATACTCCAAAGAGCGTATGGCCAGTGACTCGGAATGGCGCAGAGCGCATCTGGATCGTTGCTTGAGAAACAACCGTGATCGCAAGGCTAAAGATAATGAATACAGGGAAAGGACGAAAGTGCAATCGGCGAAATGGGCCAGGCAACAGAGATTCAGCAAGGACTATTGCAGGCGTGAGTGTCTCGAACGATGGTTCAGGAGATCAAGATGGACTTAGAGCGAATTGCCATGGAAAAGATACCAACCAGAACTGTTTCTCGAGCGTGTGACGAGGCATTGCACGAACTGCAATCTAGCAGATAGGAAGACCAAGTTGTGGTGGTTCAGCACCTCTCAGCCAGAAAACTACCTATGCAACTCTTGCTGGGGGAAGCTGGACTGGAACGAGATGTGCCCCAAGGATCTCGAGAACGCCACAAGCGCGGCAGAGTTCACGTCGTTTGCAAAAGCATTGGGTATCTCCAGCACACAAGACATGAATGAAGCACATGGATCAACGACAACCAACGAAGCACCAAATCTGGCAGAATCTCACCGCCTAGTCACGGAAACTTGTCTCGCACCTCCGAGCTTTTCTTGTTTTCCACCCTCACGTTCAACCCTAGGCCAACTTCTGCATCACCCATCCGCAACAATGTTTTCAAAACCGCAGGTAGTGACTGGATCTCTTGTACTCGCAAATTTCCCAAGGACCAACACCCGTCTCTTCTCAACGTTTAGCACATCTCAGCAATGGCAGCGCGCGGATTTGCAAACTAGATATGAGACAGATCTAGAATGGCGTAGGCAAAGGATAGAGCTCTCGAGTGCCTGGAAAGCTCAGAGATGTCAGGACGACCCAGGGTATCGGCAGAAGATAAAAGCACAAGAAAAAGCCTGGCAACAGCAGCAATACCAGAAGGAACCTTACAGGAGTTGGCGAAGATTCCTTGTAGGGTGTCGCACCCGCGATTGGGTCCGTGACCAGCTGCCTTGGAAGACTTATAGGCCTGTACTCTATTCTGAGAAAGTTGTACACTGCTGCAAGGGCTGTCAATTGAAATCCAAGAATGGATTTAAATTATGGTGGTGCCATATCAACAGCGCATCCAATCACACAGAGTCTGGTATAGATTTGGAAAGCTCGGGCGCCTCTGAACAATATTTGTGCAGTCGTTGCTACCGAAAAACGGAAGACACAATGCCTCGAGGGTTCGAAGACGTCACAAGCCTTGCGGGACTGAGAGCGCGAGCTGAAGAGCTTGGAATCAATATCGATAACAAACCCGAATAAGAACGGATGGTGTCTGATTAGGAATCTCGGCAGCAAGGTTCCACCGAAATATATGTATCGGCGACAAGTTGACTGGAGGGAGTCCGCAAACCATTGCAGGTCCAATATGACTCACTGGCACCACCCCCTGTAGACCTGCATGAGCCGAGAAACACCCTTCCAAGATCCAGAGATCAAGGTTTCTGCTGCCAATGTCTCTCGAAGAGCGCCCATACTCTGGAAGCATAGAGGATTGTTCAGGATCTTGTCCGCCACTTTTTGTCCAGTTCTCAAAGATACTACCTAAGTCGACTGGTTGTCAATTGGCCACAACAACGACAAGTAGACGTCTCTGTCTCTTGTAGCGACAAGAAGCCGCTGATGAGTATCGTCTGAGAAGAACACGGTGATTGAGCCAAGGGTTGGAGTTCAGATCGCCTCACTGAGCTAGTATGTGTAACCACGTGCTGATTCGGGGGTTAAAATTCTCGTTTTGCTCAATGCCTACTTTGCAAGCACCGAGATAATAGCATTGCAGGCATCAGACATAGGTGCTGAGAGCCTTGGTTAATCTTGCTGCTCCGACCATATCTACAAAAAGTCAATGACGGTGCCAAGGCGCGCTAAGCTGGAGTAAGATGGACATCTTGAACTCGTCCTACATGCGACGAACTTGTACCTGACATCAAGACACTTGTGGAAAGACGACTAATCAGTCGAATTGAGCATATCACGACGTACTGTAATCGAACTCTCCATTGGAAGTCCACCGGACATCTGAACCTCAACAGGACCAGGGACGGTACTTCCAAGCGGCCCAAGCTACCACAAATATCGTTATGAATCTAAGCTACCTCTTCTTTTGGACGTCCAAGACAGCGGAAGACAATGCCTGGCACCCTGTACCTGGCCAGAATCCAACCAAATATGTCGGCAACCTCCCAACATTAATCAAACGTCAAGATCTCGAGGCAGCATGCGTTGATATAGCGCCCTTTATCGCCTCAATGGGGGCTTTGGCTTATGTACGGCAGTTGAACGACTTTGGCTTCACTGCCTCTGCCAATGTCTTCAAAAACCCCAAGACTTTGATGGCCATGCATCGCACTACTTTGGTAGTCACACCGATCGTGCTGCTTTGTCAAGCAGTTGGCATCGAGTACAGGAGTTTCATCCCACGCTGGAGTCAAGAACGCGAACGTGGGCGAGACGAGGAGATGGTGCGGCAGCAAGTGGGCTTTGGTATGCTTGCTGGGGTTGCGAGCTGGACGCTACGCATATATGCCTTGCGGAAGGGGCGAGCCTACTGGGCTCCTACTGATGTTGTCATGGGCGGTGCACTGGCGGATGTCTTGCATAGAGAGTACGTGAGGGCTCATGGGTTTTGAGTGATCACATTATCGCTGTATAACCACAGGACTCGCTGCTATCTCGTCGATCAACGGAAGATCCATTGTTACCACCAGCGATTGACTGCGAGACCATCAATGTCAATAGCCGGTTCCTTCTCTATGTCGCTCAAATCCCTTGCAAGAGTGTTAGAACATGAACAGGGGCGTCCACACGAGGTTGGTGATGCGGAATGAACGCCTGGTCTGTGCTTCGGTCTGTCCTGACGTGGAGCAGTGGAGGGTCAATGAATCATCAACATGACATACACATTCACAAGGTCAACAGTGTCACGTCAAACACATTGAGATACAGTGGCAGAACATCACAAACAATGGCGACATCTACCGAGCGTGTGTTTGCACTACCCGAACTACTCGAACCGATACTCTTCTGCCTCTTGGAAGAACTATCCCTACTGAGCTATCAAGAAGACCCTCGCTGCACACGCGTATACAATAACGCAGAAGTCTTGCAACACTTATTGAGCTGTTCTCAAGTTTGCAAACACTGGCAATACTGCATCCAACAATCCGCACAGATTCAACGAGCACTGTTCTTGCTTCCAGATCTCAATTGCAGTCGATCATGGACTCAAGAGGCCAACCCACCTTTACTGAACTCCATCGTTCAGACCCTGTTCAAGAATTACCATTTCCGCTTTTGGCATCTTGTTAGTGATGGACAGCGTTGTGCGTACATGATTGTGGAGAGAAGAGATCTTCCTCACCTGAAAGCTCGTGCAAGCACTGGACAGGGCAGGACTATTTCAAACATGCTGCTTTCGCAACCGCCATGTCTGGCTGTGGAAGCTACAGTGTGGGACGAAAGGGACGAGACGAAAGAATACGTTGGGAGGACTACTGAGCTCAGAGATCCGATGATCAGCAATGCACAAGGACTGACATTGGGCATGGTGCACGCGAGGGTCGCAGAGATGTTTGAAGAGCATTCAGATGTCTCGGCTATCAAGTTGACGACGACATAATTAGGAGCTGTTTACTACAGTCTGATATGTATCACCAACTCGTTGGCCCAAACGTCTCACCATCAGCAACAGTCTTCCTTATCGCAGTACCCAAAGCATCCATCGTCTCAAACACACCCACATTGCCCCACCAATTCGGTACCTCAACTTCGGGCAAAGTGATCGCAAAGAAGATAACCAGCGTAGCAATGATGAGCCCAGAGTCCAGTGCCGCAGCAGTGATATAGTTGTAATGACTCCACCAACCATTCCATCGTCGACGGATCCACCAATTGAAGATCAAGCCCACAAACGCCCAAGAAGTAAAGGACAGAGGTGTAGCGGGCGGCAACCAGGACATTGCTCCAAGCATAACTGGAGCATGTAAGAAGCGCAGTCGCTTATGTGGGAACACTCTAGTCAAGACATAGAATGCGATAGGCAGTAATGCGCCGACCAGCCAGAACCAATTAAACGCGGCGTAGATGGAGCCAGGTCCAAACATACGTCGAGGACCGATAACTCCCCACGTAATGCTCGATGAGAAGAAAGTGCGACCATTGGGACAGGTAAAATGGGAAGCTTGATCTGCGGCACAGGCATTGTCAATATTGCCCAGAGTCCAGTTCATGACTGCCACTTGGACAATGGAAGCCCAGAAAGTCATGACAACCTGCGACCAGAACGTGATGCGAGGAGGTATCTTCATGTAATGTGCCAATTTGAGATCCTGGCTATAAGTCTGCGCTTGGCCCAGCACAATGGTGCTGTAAACTTTGAAAATCATGACTCCGATTGGGCGTCCTGGAATCATGAAGCCAGCCAGGTAGGGTGAAATGACATTCAGCGACAATTGAATGTTGGTGATGCCGAGAATCATGCAACATGGAATGATAAAGACGAGTGCGATGATCAGAGATACAAAGTACGCCCACCAAGGACACTGAGAAGAAAAGCCCAGAACGGTGGCAAGGCCGAAGGCTGTAGCTACTAGGAACAAGACGCCATACCACCAATCCGGCGCCGCACGATATTTGGCCATATGTCGCATATGAACATCCTGAGGCTCCTGCTGCCTGGCAAGACGTAGTCTGGTCCAGAGCTCTCCGCGGTGATATACAACGGTGTGTACAATTGCAGCTATCAGTGCGGCGAAACTCAAACCATAGTTTAGAGCAAACGTGGGTGCAAGGAACATTGGCGAATACTTCCGATATTTCTCAAGGTCGAATGTATAGCCAGGTCCTAAAATCTTGGTGACATTGTACTTTGCCTGGGAGTTATCGAAAGTTGTAGAAGTATTGATGGGTAGATAGTCTGAGTAGAGAGCTCCAGTATATGAGATACCTAGAACTTGTCAGACATCGCTTTACGGCAATACGTCCAAGAACAGTTCTTGGGTTTGCTGCCATCGACTCACCTAGAGTTGTGATGATCATGAATACTCCGAGTCCGATTATGGTGTTGAGGTGCGAAAATGTCGGGCTAAGTAGTGGGTCACCAAGATATGCCGTGACATATGTCCAGTCAAATGTCAGCGGTATCAGAGAAAGTCCAGTGAAGCCTCCAAACAACTGATTGATGGTAGCATTATTTGGTCTGATCCAGGTAACGAATGAAAAAACCGATAGGCCTTGCCAGATTACACCAGGTAGCCAATAGTACGCAAAAGAGCCTAGAGCGATGTATACAAAGAAGCGATATTGAGAGATCTGCCAGCCGTTTGTTTTGGAAGGGTCAGGTCTGCTCTTGTCGTGCAGAGCATACAACAGAGTTGTCATGGAGAAGTTGGCAGGCCAAATGAGAGCTGCAGGCCACACAAGAAAACGTCTGAATATTCCAGCGAAAGCGATACCAATGACTTGTGAGCTTAGTGTGAACAGTATCTGGAAACCCCATCCCATGTCAAGGTTGTATAGCGACTTGGCTTTCAGAGCAAGAAGGGCGTCCGTGCTATAAGCATAGCCATAGGTGACGTTGGCCATCAGAACCACAACCGTATGTTCCTTGATCGAGAATGGGCCTGTGTTGAGTGTCCACTCTAGACCGAATGTCTTGAACTTCCTGGTAGGAAGAACCTTTGCAAGGAATTGACCGCAGGGATACACGACCAGCAGGATTACCACAGTCGGGATGGTGATTGCCGGGCTGCGCATGCTCAAGAACATGTTGATTCCGCTCGAGAGTGTGACGAAAACGAAGCCAAGTAGCCATGCTCGTACTGTATTCGCGGTCTCTTCGCCATCTGTCTCGCGAACGGCGGCACGCACGGTCTCATATGGTGACTCTTTGGTGAAGGAGTCGTCGATTTCGAGTATTTGTTCGACATTGCCGGTCTTTATGGCCTCGTCTAGTTTTTGTATCTCCTCATCCGGAAGGTTGGGATCATATTGATGAGCTTGATGTAACCTGCCGATATCGTCGACTACTCGAGTTTCTGGTAAGGCGTCGTTCTGGAGTTCGATGACTTGTTCGGCGACACCGTGAGTATCCTTGGACCCAGCGAACTTCATTCTTCATCTGCTGTTATCAGTAGGAAGGTCAAGGAACAAGGCATGCTAATCGATTCTGCTCGAAAGGCATCCGGAGACTTAATACAGTGGACAGTCGCCTGCAATCAAAGGATCATGAAGGTTGACACCGGCGACCATGCGATGTTACATCGTGTCTCCTTTGGAATTACTAGTGATATCTTTCGTATCATCTGTGCAATGGAAGGATATCACTGGTCCGGCCAACTGACTATCCCACCGATAGGGCGACTCCACATGCGGGGAAAGTAGCGCGTCAACAATATAGTGATCAAAGAGGCACAGTCTGCCAGAGTCGTATCAAGCCCACATAAGCCATGCCTCTCTTGGCAGGTGTTGACATAGCCTTTGTTGAAGTTCAGATAAGACCCGGATGGAGAAGTATAGCTTGACTTAACCATTTGTGTTATGAATGAATGAGGCAAGAATAGAGATTTCAGAGACAGTTTAGATCGTGCCTACATATATGGCCTGCTCGTCCACGGTTTAGAGGTCATAGAACCTCCAAGCTGCTTTGTGACCAGGTCGTAGTTTCCTGTCTTGCATCAAGGCTCTGAGGATCTCAATCGGCATCTCTCCTTCCTTGAGTATGCGATCGTGAAACTCCTTCTCCATCATACCGCCATTGTCTACCATCTCCTTTCGCATAGCATACATTTGCAGTGCTCCGAGCATATATCCAGCTTGATACAAAGCATTGTAGTCGCCATTGAAGCTTCTTCTGACTTCACCTTCGGCGGTCGCTCTCTCATGTCCAACTTTGTCAACCAAGTAGTCGATGCATTGTTGAGGCGTCATCTGGTTCATATGAAATTTAAGACTGAAGACGATGCGAGCACAGCGGTGCATGCGCCAGAAGAGCATACCAATCTTTTCCTCCGGAGTGCTGGCAAAACCACGATCCCACAGAACAAACTCCCAGTAGAAAGCCCAACCCTCGATCCAAAAGGGTGTGGTGAAGAGGCTTCTGTAGGATCTGTATCGGGCGATCATATGCATTTGAAGATGGTGACCAGGAATCAGCTCGTGGAAGACGGTGCTCCGCGACATAGGTCTGTTGTTTCCACGCATGGACATCAGTTTGTCTGAATGCGACATTGTGTCAGTTGGGTATGACACAATGAGGTTCTCACCGCCCAAGAAGAACGGGTTGACTTTTTGTCGCTCTGGCGTCATCATGAAAGTCCTCCAGCACTCCTCGGCAATAGTGGGGACTGTGACCATATCGTGACGTTTGACGTAAGCTACTGCTTCTGCAGACAGCTCATGGACAAGTCGTGTCTGCTGACCAGGTTCGACGTAGAGATTCTTGACGTACTCCAGAGCGGCTTTCCAATCTTGACCGTATCCCAGTGCCTTGGATGCCTTGATCATCTCTGTCTCGCACCAAGCGTACTCTTTGTCGGCAATGTCAATCAACTCTTCAGGACTGTATGCGATGAATTGAGCATCGAGGTCCGCTAGGAGACCTTGCCGTCCAATTGGCTGCCCAACTATATCATCGGTAGAATTTCCGACAGAACTTCCGGCAAGTTTACCGTTAACAGCCGTTTGGAAAGAGCTCAAATGTTGGATCACCTCTTGGAAGGGAGCGGAAGTCCACCATGTGAAGTCCGGATCATATCCCTTGTAGAAAGCCATACATTCCTCCAGCGCTTCCGTCAATTCTCCTACATATTCGATCGCACGATAGGCGGCAAAGCGATCTGCTGGGGTTTTGAACTGGCGGTCATTGCTTCTGATTGCATGAAGCTTCTTCTTTACATCTCCAGACACAGACGAAAGAATATCTGCCGCATATCTGCCTGTAGTTGGCACTACCTTTTGTCTTCTTTCGACAAGCTCAACCAGTTTGAATGCGAACGGCTCAATGATAGGCTTGACCTCTTCCAAAGAAGTTACAAAGGACGCGAGACCTCCAAGTTGTTGGTGCAAGTATTTCTCCAGTAGTATATAGTCGGTTCGATCTTCAGAGTCTAAGAAGAGGAATGGGACAGCCTTTAGCTCAACCAGCTTCTCGCGAAAACAGTCCTTCAAGCGAAGGATACGCATCTCAGAGAAGGTAACGTTGTAGAACTTCTCAATGTCCGCAATGTCTGCAGTGACGCATTCAATGATAGCTCTCACAACTCCGGGCTTGGGAAATCCATGGTCCGCGACCGGCAATTTGACCCTCATGATGTTTATAGGGAGTAGGAATGATAGAAACTCAAGTCGACGTCCAGGATGATTGCATGGATTTGTGTTGACGGAGAAGTAGAAAGCTCCATCGTAGCAGACCTGCGACGTTACATTGCAGGGAAGCTCGATGGCTCCTCAGGTCAACCTCGGCTAATTACAGCATCGCCTTATCGCGGCGGCCGTATCATTCCCATTCTGGTCGTTTGCGATGATCAGACGACATTGACACGGATTGCAGGAAGATGACAGATTCTCGAAGGTTGCTAAACCAGATGACAATATCACTCGAAATCTGCCTGGCTGGCTTGAATGGAGTTCATGTTAGGCACGCGCTAAGATGTCTCGTTCCCAACATGTGCTGTCTGTTGGAAACAAACAGCGTGCACTGTTTGGAAGTCATGCTGCCAGTCAAATAAGACAATGTAACACGTTTTGCAATTAAATGTATAGTCTGCCTAATAGTCATGCCTCATAATAACCAGTAACCTGTGGGTATCCTTCGAACCAGAAAAACAACAATGCGTAAAGGTAATCACCAGCGCCAAAATCCGACCGAAGTGTTCCTCCATTCTCCTTCCTTCCATTAATGTTAAGCCACTTTATCCAGCAACGGTGACGATAGGTCTGCGGTATACCTCATACTCTGGCGGCAAGTCTGTAAACTCTGGGGTTTCCAGATCGTTGTATGACCAACTGCCTCTGTGTTCCGCTGCGAAAAGCTCGTTTTCGGATCCGAGCCCTGCCAATTGCTCATCGATAGTTGACGAGTTTCGCAATGTAATATCAACTTCGTCCTTGCCTTCAGCCGAGACCTGGAGTGGAAGCTTCAACTCAATAGATGGGAAGCCGACGCCAGCAGAGTGCATTCCAAATGAGAGGTTGAGCGAATATGTGCGCGAAGTAAGACAGCTGTGGAATGTGGGCACAAAATGCTTGTCCTTGGGTAATGCAACCGGTACCACGATTTCTGCGGTCCAGAAGTTTTGGCCCTTGTAGTTCGTGCTTGGGCTGGGGTACTTGGGCACGTCTTGGTGCGACAGACCAGAGTCGCGACGAGCAAGGTGTTCGCCATCCAGTGCTGACTCTCTTCGCGAAGTCCATTCTACAGAGCCCATGCAGCGTGAAGAAAGTCCAATGCTTACTGAGTGCAAACCTTGTCTGTGGTCGTAAAGGCAGTTCTTCCTCTTGGGGATTTCCATGCGTGCGCCAGTAGCATACCAGGTTGTTGTCTTGAGTTTGCTGCTCAAGCTTCCTAGGCGTGGTGGTTGCGACTTCGCCTCGGCTGGATCAAATCGTAGTTTGACGGTCGCAACTGTGCTGATGGTTGATTCTTCCGGGCTGTATGACTTGGGAAGGCGAAGTGACTTTGGCTGCTCGGCCTCAATGACCAAGGTACCGAGTTTGCCTTTGAACACGCCTTTCCTGACGGACTTTTCGGATCTCAAAATGTAGTCACTGTCGCCGAGGACATTGACTGGTGGCTGCTCATCAACTGTAGGGACAATGCGGATTGCCTTCATCTTTGTTGCCAGATTCTTTGGTGTACCGTTAACGTCGTTGGATGCAGTGATGCGAGCGGCAATCTGGTACTGGATCTTGGCCATATCGGGACCCATATCATCGTGGGCCGTCACGCTTCCCAAGCTCGGTGGCAGCTGCAAATGGCAGTCCCGGACGGATTCATGTTGCACTTCGTGTTTGCAAACACGGGGGAGCAACTGTTGGGGAACAACAAAAACAAAGGGGAACTCGTAAGTTCGTCCTGGCTCGAGGACTCTTGGTTGAGGGTAGCTTGACTCTGAGATGGGTTGTCGGAGTTTCAGGAATTGGTGGAAAGCGCTCATGCCACCAGCCAGCCCAGGTATAGAGGGCATTTTCTCTAGAAATGTCTTTGTAGTGCCTGATGGAGGAGTTAGTCGCCATGTGGAAGTGGAGCAATGCCGCAAAGCATACCGATAAATTGAATGTCAATTTCATCGAACCTCGTGCTGTGAGAAACGGCGATCTCGACCTTGCCAGAAAGCTTATCTAGGGTCGAGTATGATGAACGTTCATCGTTCAGAACAATGTTGATGTGAGGCTTCGACCCCAATGCTAGCGTACGCAATCTGGAAGCCATTGCACCAGTGGACGATGCATAAGATGAAGCGAAGGACATGATGTTGGAATCGAGATACGACGAGCACTCAGCCGGAGGAAGGGCAACCAATGGGAGAGTCGAGGTGCGGGGATAGTTTCTGAATGTAGACGCGGTACAAATATATAGGTATCAGATTTTGACTGCTCGACCTGGCAGGTAAAGAACGATGGAAAGTGGAAAGCGAGTATGTGGACCTACCTTGACGTGCCAGCGTCTTTTACTTATGTGATGTTTCCTCATCGATGAAAAATTTGACTCAGCTGTTCCGATTGCATGCCACGCCCTGCTCGATCACTCACGCCCTGCCTTTGACACGAAAGGCGCAAGAAGGTACCTTCGGTGTAAGATGCTTTAGCCGCATGTGGAACGCGGGATGCCGCGCCCTTCTTGATGACAAAACTCTATGGGGAACCCCCGATCAACAAGCCGTTTCCCGCGTTGTTTCCCGTCCTCTGCAATGCTTTGCGGCTCCTTCTCTGTCAATGAACAGCATACCAGTTTACCGCGTGCTCTTTCTGCTTTTCTGGATGCAATCAGGATCTTCGTGAATTACTTCAATCCTCTAGATTGCAAACTGATGCAAAGTCCCATTCTCACCGTTGTTTTGGCTCACGAACGTGTTCTTGTCCGCTAGGCATCTAAAGGAAAGCACTTCTCAACAAGACCTCTAACAGTAGGTATAGCCCGAGGATTAGTCAGTGATGATCGCCAACAGGAGGTGTTGCCGGTGGTATGTACTAGGTTTATTGTATGGCTCTTGCATCAGCAAACTGTCCATGACCTATCGTATGACAAGGCTTACTGATCGCGAGATCATCAGCCCTAAAGGTTGATTCCAAACAGCACTCTGTACATACCTGACCTCGAGCGGAATTGCAACTACTCCTTACAAACGCGCTACTTTTCCGGTATGGTTCTCGGTCGAAACAACTTTCCCCACGAGTTCTTTGTCTCTCCCGCCGTTCACGGAGACGGATGTGGCTTGCCCTGGTGGGATTGGAACCTTGCCGTCATGACTTTCCCGTCGGGAAACAGGAAGCTCTCTTCCACCTCCACATTTCTACCCACCCTGTCCGTCTTCGGGGCTCGTTATCATCTGCTTTTACTCGATGGGCTTACACCATGCCGTGTTTCCCGTTCTTCTTTCATGTGCTTTCAAATGAAGCAACGGCTCGCTCGACATCATTCGAAAAGCCTCTCGTATGGACATACCATACAAGGACGATGACTCAGAAGACCCAAGCCTCGTCTAGGCTGCCAATATCACAGCTGAAGGATAGCGTTGCTTTGTCATGCCTGAACATGATCAGCAGGAGTCATCTCAGCTCGCAAGCACCCCGCATGTCTAGGTAGTGTGATATGAGAGGGGAGATCTGGGGATCACCTCAAAGCACACGGTCCGGACGCCCGACTGAGAGCAGACTGATAGCCGAAATGGCGCTAGTGATCGGTCCGTACGTTGACGACGTCTCACACGTTGTCCCTCTTCTGCCTACACGGACCCGCGTATACCAACTTCTGACAACAAGCACGAGACCGATTTGTTGGTCAATCAACTCGAGCCAGCCATAATCTCAAGGAAACCCAAGTTTTGCTCACGATCAAACACGACCATGTCTGCCTGGGCACGGATAAGAGGTCTCTAACGCTTGTTGAAGTGTACCCCTCAATTGCTGGCTGGCTAACATTGCTTTGCACAGATGCTGTTTTGACGTCCAAGTGGAACAAGCCTTTCCCCGTGACACTGCTTCCCTCGGCCATTGGAGTATACTTTGCAGTCTACTTTGCCGAGAAGCAGAGTGAGCGCCAGAGACAGATTCTGGACGAAATCAAGGCGCTCGGCGAGAATGATATCAGTGCGGTCAGGGCAATCGCAAGCAAGCCCCGATAATGCTATGCAATCAGAACTTGGAGGGTAGGCTGCTTGAGGCTCCAGCAACCTTGATGGGTATGTGGGTATGATGCGTGACGTTTGACTTGTTGACGCCTGAAGCTAATCATGAGATCAGTTCACTTAGGCGTTACTGCAATCATCTTCTCAGCCCTGAGCATCCTCGAGGCTGATGTTGTACATATGCTACATCCGTGTTTACGGTCTTTGTATATATCAAAGCCATCTATTTCATTATCGTTGCACTATCGAACTTAGGCCAGAGTTTGATCTGGGGTGTGTGTGGGCTGTATTATGCCAGAGAGACGACTGGTCGACATGTCAACATCGACAAGAGACTCATATCTGTCACTAGATTGGACTTCAAGCAAACAGCAACATCAACCTCAAGAGGCTCGCGCAAATACTGGAGGTATATCAATGTCATTGTATGTCGTTCTCATGGTATCCAAACTCCGAGAAGGCTATGACAATCTCATGCCTTCAATCCGTATAATGCAGCAGACCCTTGGAGCACAAAAGACCTAGAGCTTGGCCTTGTTCTGCATCTTCTTAAAGATGGGCTCCATCTTTGTAGCCTTCATGACATCCCCCTTGACCTTGAGCTTCCCACTCATAAACAGCTTTTGCGCATTAGCCTCTCCCTTGACCAGTTTTCCAAAATCGGCATCGCTGAGCGACATTGTGACTGCAGATTTCTTGCCATCGGGAGCGGTGCCCTTGCCAGCTTTTCCGCTGTCTTTGAGATCAATGTGCCAGGATTCTTGGGCGCCGGAGGTGTTTTTGAGGGTGAAGGCGAAGATGGCGCCTCCTTTTTTGATTGCGTCTTTGCGTTCGGCGTCGTTGGAGAGGGCGGAGTTGATGGCGTCAAAGGCGGCCGAGGAGGGGAAGTTTGCTGTGTTTTGTGGCATTAGTATGGAACTTTTGGAGGACGAGAGCGGTGGAGCGTACAGTCTGCGATGGACATTGTGCCGTTGTGTGATGGGTCTGAGAGCGGGTGTAGATATCAAGCTGCTCTTGTAGATGTTGTAGAGTTGGATGTTGCGTAAAGACGAAAGTGGTCCAGGATAGGTATGTTGGTGAAAGAGAAAGAGCATCCCAAGAGCTCATCAACATGCACATACCGAATCCGGGGAGCCGAGGCACCGGACATGCATGTGATTCTCTTGGCAATGACGGCACTATTTTGCTGTTGCACTCGCTCCCTACTCTAAGTCTCGGACAAACATCTTCATGTGAAGCCTTTCTCTTCATGTGACTGACACTTTGTCCGAGACAATGGTTCCGCACGGAGGATCATGAGTATGACAAGACATAAAGTCGTGAGTTTCTAACAAGAATCTAGCATGCCCGACCAACCTCGACCATCTCAGTCGCGCCCACTGCTTCGTCCTGCCTAGTCCGAGCAGGCCTCAAAGGTGAAGCATACATCGGCGGCGCCGTGTCCACGCTACTTCGCTGCTCACCCTCCTCCGCATCGCCAACACGTCTCCAATGCAAGAGCTGAGGATCCATGCGATGCGAACCCCTCCACCTTCCATACGCCGGCGGTGGAGGCCGAACGTTGACCGGAGACTCCTGTGAAGCTCTCTCTACATCATTGTCGGCTTCATACTGCACCGCAATCGGGCTGTTTGGTATCAGGCTCTCTTCCGTCTCCGTAGGGCGAACGGCCCGCGAGTGCCCGTGGGGAGAGCCAGCACTCTGCGACTTGTGTCGACCGATGGCTTTGTGCAAACGAACAGAGAAGAGGAGGATGAAGCCCACAACGACGACGAATGTCCCGATGATAAAGACATGAACGCTGGTCGGAATGTCATTGACCCTGGGTATTGCCATTGCCACGTCTGCCACATGTCAGCTCAGGCGGTCGATGATACGGAAGGGCTGCACTCACACAAGCTCAATGCTACAATAAGCAGCACACAGAGTACACCCGTCATCATGGACGAATTACGTATGTCTCGATCTCGATGACACTTCCTCCGTCGACGAAAGGTGAGTCTAGGTTCGGTTTGCCTTTGCGGTGCCTGATTGTCCGACATCTCAGCGCACTCTGCGTTTGTGTGTGTGCACAAAGGTGATCTGTTTACCACAGCGTCTGGCACCAGAATGAGAGTGTCCGTGTCTGCAAGTGGTAGTGCCCATGCCTCTCTACTGATGCCAGATTGTGACAACGAGGATCTTCGCGATAGGACCGAATGATGGGCAGTTCCCTGTATGCTTCATCAGCTATCCGAACATCGATATGAGGCTTTATCGTCCGCTTACGCCCAATGAAAGCGATCCTCTGGCACTGCGTAATGGGGTATATGATGCAGTGGAGTCTTGTCGACTGTGGTTCGATGTCGACGAAGCTGGCGATTCGCTGGATATGCCAGACGGTGACACTCTTCTGGATCCGGATTGGAGAGACTCTACGACTCGGGTATCGACACGGAGTGTTCTGAGTTGACTCTCTCGGCTGCTCTCTTGCATGGCATTGCTCTCTGTGCTTGCTTGCGGACCATCGCCGTTGCAAGACCTCGAGGGCGTTCTCGGCAGTGGTGCTTCATCGAAGTTCAATTCGAGCACATTCGATTTCACGATTGGCGACATTGCTTTCGTCATTACTTCAGACTGTTTAGCCAACAGCTTTTCCAGGAGAATAAAGCTTTGATGTCGATGAAGGATCGAGCAGAGGGCTGGGATGTTCTGTTTACCTGCACCCGTGGCGGCAGGCCCGTTTTCCATCCCTGCGCTTCGGTTGACCTTCCCATTTGCTTTCATATCTCCTTCATACCATGAAACACACGGTTCGCAAATCATTTCGCCATTGATGCACGAGAGTCTTGTGGAGTGATTTATCGGACAGGTTTCTCTGAGTGAGACCAGGGCGAGACAAGAAGAGAAATGCCATATCAACACATTTATCCGATACAATTGTGCAACTTACTGCCGACGAATACACAATGTCGTCTCATCCGTCACTATCATCCGCAGAGATACCGAGGTAGCAAGCAAATAATGAACACCCTCTACTGATGAAGTCAGGTCTCCCTCGTCTTTTCGCAAGAAACAGTCTTTTGTACCGTGTCTAGTCATGAAGAGATCCTCGAACACATCTTTACCTTGCGAAGCACCAAGCGGACAAAGCCACGAATGACTGCCAGATGCGCGAACTCGACAGCGGTTCTATTGTTGTGATTAGCAACGTCGAGGCTGCTGAAGATGGCTTCGTAGTCCGATACCCGGTTGTGCAAGAAAGTAAGACAAGGGTCCGCTTGTGTGAGAGAACGAATTACGGTGATGACGGTTTATATATGTAAAGATTTTAAGACACTCTGTGTATATTGACAAGACCCTATTTAGCGAAAGATGATTACCGGCATTTTAGAACAAGTGTACTGTTTGCACTGTTATGCTGTTTTGCATGGAAAGCGATGATCAAAAAGAGAAAAACAAAAGCTGTATTTGGGTATCACGTCTAAAAGCAAAAAGTGTTTGTCGTCGGTCGTAAGTCATGTTCATCGTTCGCGCGTAATCGTATGTTCCATGCTCGTACGGTCCATCTAGCCGCTTGCTCTCTTGCAAAGGCTCCAGATAACGATGAAGCGCAAGCAAGATCGCTGATAGTTGTGGTCCGCAAAACCATGCATCACATCCACGCCTGCGTCTTGGGATCCCACCCAATGACCTCGGTAGGAATATTCAACACCTGCAACATACTTCCCAGTGTCAATTCCTCCTCTTCTTCAGCCTTTTCTTCCTCTTCATGTTTCTTGGCTCTATCTTCAATCTCACTTCTCCGTTGCCGTTTTCCTCTCTCGGTCAGACAGTCGCCTTCTTCGTCTCTCCAGTCTTCTTCATTGGTTTCGTCTACCGTGTCTTGCTCGTCACCAAAGAAAGACTTGGGTTTGCTCTGTTGTTTCAGGAAAGCAGTGTATCCACCATTGTCTTTGATCTTTTCTGCAAAGTCGCAAAAGACTTCTTCGGCTGCTTGTTGGCTTGCCTTGCGCCATTTTTCTTCTAGTCTGAGGAGGCGCGGTTGTTGTTGTTGTTGTTGTTGTTGTTGTTGTTGTTGTTGTTGTTGTTGTTGTTGTTGTTGTTGTGAAGAGGTCGATGCCACGGTGATGTCGAGGGCTTGAGTCAGGATACCATTTTGACTGCGCAAGTCGCGGATCTGGGCTTCGAGGGCGCGGACTTGGGTTTGCGCTGCAAAAATCTCGGGGGAGTGGTGGGATAGTGGTGTGGAAGGTTTGAGATTGCTGCTGCGGAGGGGTGTGTAGGGTGTTGCTGGTGCATGAGGGGCTGCTCGTGCGACTGGTTTTGGTGTGCTGGTTGCTTGGTTTGGAGGGCCGGTTGTTGGGGGCTTGCGCTTCAAGGGCGAGACGAAGGGTTTGTGGATGCCGACGGAGTCTACGCGACGCCTCTTGGGGGCTGGCGGCGTGGACATGGTTGTAGTGGTTACATTGGTTCTGTTTGTTGATGTAAAGAGGCAGGTGGGAGCCTGGAGCTTTGGAAATTTTGGAGGGGTGGATTTGGCTGGCGTCACCCTGCTTCTTAAACGAACATTGAAGAGGTTATGATTGAAATGCGGACTCTGGTTCAACAAACAAAGCAGTGAACTTCTTCACAGTACGTTTGACACAGCAAAGCAGCAAAGCAGCAAAGAGCCAAGTGTTATATCTGAAGTCAAGTTGATGACCGACTGGTGGACAGCCTCCTGGTCGGATCCTCGTAACAACCGCGTATGCAAAGTTCTATATTTCAAGTTATACCATCTGATATGACTTGATCAGAGAGATTGTGTAGCGAAACAACCAAGCATCAATTGGAATCTAAACATTTTTCTAAAACTATATACACCAGGACCACCACTCGATTTACAGCTTGATGGTAATGTTACGCTGATCCAAGAACAAGCCAACACCAGTCAAGATGCCCATGTAGCTGATCAACACTGCCATGGCTTGGAAATCGTTCATGTCCAGAGTAGGCATGGTCATGTTGACAAGGCCAGTCAGAACATTGGCGAGGCAGAAGATGGCCAATCCGTTGCGGTTGAAGGCGTTCAGAACCTTGCTGGTGGCCTTCTTGACGCGCTCCTGTTCGAGCTTCTTGTCGCGAGAAGTGTACAAAAGAGGGAAGAAAAGACCCTCGATGACGCGGAAAAGAAGCAGCTGCCCACAGTTGAAAGCTGCAACCCATGCGAGGTACGGCAAGTTTGCCAGGCGACGGGAAACAGTCAAGCGAGGGCCATAGTGCCATGTCAGGAAGACGTAGATAACAATCCAGAGACCGGTCCACTTGGCAAGCTTGAGCATCGAGTTGTGCTCGCGAACCTTGCGAACTTCCTTCAAGCTGTCCGTTCCACCGAGCATCTCCGCAACCCACTCATCATTTTGTGTGATGGGAGTGGCGGCGTTGACATCACGGCGAAGTGCCTCCATACCAATGCCCTGTCCGACGATAAAAATGGCGAGGTAGCCTAGGAAAGAGAGGACGCCCTCGCGATTGGCCGAAAGGAAGTCGTCTCTAGGTGCCATGAACATGTAAAATCCAAGGTTGGTGTAGTTGTATGCCATCTCGTACGGGACGAGCAGCGCAAAGCCAAGGGCGCTGTAGGAGGGGATGAACTTGGTGAGGGGTTGAAGGATAGTGACAAAAGGAGGCAGGAGTCCAAGTGTGAAGAAGAAGTTCCAGTGGACACCGTACTCGGTAACGTGCTCCTGGTACTCAAGACCCTTGACGGACCAGAGACGAAGAAATCCAAGAGCAAGTATGGGCAAAGAATGCATGACTGCAGAGTTCATCTTACTGGCGAAAGTGACCTTAGGGACATCCTCATCTTCTTCCTTGAGTTGCTGACGTGCGTAAACCAGACCAGCACCAAAGACGAAAGAACCGACACCGAGATCCATAAGAGAGACACCCCAGTTCTCGACCTTTGCGAAACGACGAGGGAAGACAGGGAAGTCAACAGCCAGGATCGAGATGCAGGTGATGATCATCATAGCACCTCTGTAAGTGGTGATGAAAGGCTTGATAGGGACCAAGTCAACAGGCTCAGGGGGTCCAGCGGCATCATCCTTCACAGGAGGCTTTGCAGGCTTGGTAAATCTGTGGTCGACATTGTCGCCATTCACAACCGTACCAATCGCGGGAATCAAAAGTAGTCCAATAAGCACAGTAGGGTTGTCGGAGTATACTGTGACGGCGAAAAGAATGGCTCCAACTTGAAGCAAGAAATCAGTCAGATATGTTGATGTTGTGTAAGGGTCGAAGAATTTCTGTCTGGTCTGAAGTACAGCCCAGAGCAATGCCGCAGCCTGTCATCGCATTCAGTTAGATATCATCATCAACGTTTTGTCTGCTATGTGCGGCTGAAGATGATAGGATGTGTCTTACCGGAGCGACCAATGTCACTTGGGTGATGTCCCAGTGGTTACTGCCAGTATGACCCGTGACAAAGTCGATCTTGCGCTCGATATAGCTGTCTCCCTCCATGATGTTGGTGTTGATGGAAAGAAAGAAGAAGTGTTCTTTTTTTTTTCTGGAAATGAGGACAACACAGTGTTCTCAAGGGGCCGCCTGTCTCCGAGTCTTCTCGAATCTCGACAAGCTGTCAAACAAAACATTTCGAAAATGAAGCTTGGTCATAGCTCGCTGCCTAGGGCGTCGGTACCAGACAGGTGCCGTCCTCCTTCCAACCTCACTCTTGCTTATCGATTGTTATAGAATACCAAAACATCAATAGAAATTATTCCACTCTACCAGGCTGGGTTACCCGGCTTTTTCAGACTGGTGTCAACAGTTTCCACCCAATGTTCGCTACATAACAGCTCAAGGCACAAAACATATTCCATGGGTGTCCCTACCACGCCGCGTCCCGATCGGCATGTCTCTTTGCCGAAGACCGTTCCTTCTCCTGGCAGCGCGCCGGTTACAGACATCCGTCCCTCATTTCCCTTCTCCTTCGCTCTTTATAAATCGCATCCTACAACTCAAGGGCTCGCTTGTCCTAATGTCTTATAGGTGATCAGATCTTCTAGTATATCGCTCATTGTACCGGTCATAAGAGAGCGCTTCTAGATTGCGTGCCTAGAGCGGGCATAGTAAGTTGCATGAAATATTTCAACACGACAAGCTTCACGAGAATCTGTATCTGAGCGAGCAGGAACGATGGAGTCCTAGTCATTACAAGATTGGTTCCTGCGACTAATACTTCTTTTGTTATCTGGTGGCTATACACGTGATGGAAGGTGGTCGAACAGACCCCTTTCTTTGACCAAGGTGATAGCTTAGTGAACTTGAGTCTTCGGCAGATCCTTCATTCCACGCCTACGCAGAGTTCTTCAGGCTATGTGAGTCTTGTGGTTGTGGATATAATTGTGATTGTGGATATAACCACAGTCACCGTTGCGGAGTTGGTCCTGCGGGCACAAGAGCAAGCGGACGTTGGAGGCTCATCAACGGCCATCTCTCTTGCCAATCTCCAGACTTCCTGTTTTGACATATAAACATTCGCAATGCGGAAAGTACGAGGGCGTTCGACGTTGACCTGATCGCTGTGGCTGCCTTTTCCTGCTAGCACGATGATAATAGGTACGATAGAAAGTACGACTTACCTTTCGCAGGTTCCCCGACTTGCGCTCTCACGTTCCTTCCATCGCTGCTACCACGAGCTCGATGTCACTCTTTTAACATTCTCGATTCCTCCTGCCCGATGCGATAACCAACAATCCATAATAGTACACTAATATACTGGCACAAAGCAACGCAACCAAGACATCTCATCTCGTACAGACCGGATCGATTACCGATTGTCAAGCGTACCTCTGTCTTCACAATGACACCACTCAGCGATCGAAGTGTCAACAGACAGAGTCACATACCAATTGTTGGATATGAGTCCAGGAGTCGTGTCAACGACGAGAATGCACCGCCAGCCTCTAATCTCTCACGTCTTCTGGCACCAACGAAGTCGTCAGTGACACGCTCAAGATCACCATCGCCATCACCAAAACCGCTTCCTCTCACTCCAAGAACGGGTTCAAGAGCTCCAAGTTATGGACGACTCAGCGCAGTCACGTCAGATGACAGCTTGAATGCATCTTTCGCACGACGCCAATCCCTACAACGATCCTCAAAGACGTCTCTCAGGAACGATCCCAACGACGGTACTCCCAGACCGCCATCCAAATCTACTCGCAGACCGCTCCGCCAAAGTGCACCAAGTTCGGATGCTGGAACGGTGGAGACACAAAGTCGACTTTCCGGAGCCAGGGTTGGACGTTCAGATAGGTCTCCGCTCAAGCCTCCTAGCACTCTACAGACCGACGGACGGAAAGTTTTCCTCCATGAGCGTTCACTCACACGGAGCGGAAGTTCAAATCTAAACACGACTCCAAACACAAAGTACAAAACTCCCAGCAAGCTGCCACGCTCATCTCCGATTCACAACATTCCTGCTTTCGATTCGTTACATGCTAGTCTCAGCTCACAACGTTTCGTCTCACCTATTTCGTCGCCCGAAGTACCCAACGAACCAGGCAAGGCGACAGTTTTCGATGAACCAAATGGACAACGTCCCCCAAGGACTTCCTCGTTGTGTACGCCTGAGCCTTGGAGCCGTGATATGGGTCTTGGCATAGGCGTACATATGACAGAAAGCTCCGTTACTGCAGGCCAAGATCGCAAGTATCTACCTGCGGTACACAGTTTCTCAAGACCCAGAGCCCAATTGATGGACAGATCGCCAGCCAACGCCAAATCCCCAGCTGTTCCTCGTTCAGATTCACAGCAGCGTCTCAATCCAAAGACACCGTCCAAGGAGACACCTACGATTGTACGCAGTTCACCGAGCCTGACTCCGAGGTCATCAGTAGCCGCCGACATCTTGACATTCGCTAGTCGAAAATTAGGCACTCCGACAGATCTCGCCGCCCTTGATCACGGCAGTGCTCGTTCATCTAACCGCAGAGGTCATTTGCTCTCTGACGATGTCTTTGAGTACACACGAGTAAAGCAACTTTCCGGCAGTTTGTTGTCCAGCGGTGGTTCTTTTGTCGGATCGACATTGAGCATTTCTGATGAAGCCGACCAACTCATTCTTGGAAAAGAAGGATCTCGCACGCCTTCTTCCATCTCTCAAACAAATCTGATGGCTCCCACGGATTCTGGACTCAGACAGGATACTGATTTTGAGCTGCCATCTCCCAGCGAGAATGGTTTCCATGTGTCATGGCCTGCAGACTTTGGTTTCAAACCAGCGAGTTCAGCCCCAGACTCACCGACCGTGCAGAGCTCACCTTCTGTACGACCAAAAGCGTTTTCGAGTATCTCAGAGGAGAGCGAACAATCAGTCGGCGAGACTGAGCATCGCAAAGATGATGTTGGTTTGACCAGCGATAGCAGGGGGAAAGACATCACAGCGACCTTGTCGATGCTTGAAGGTGCACCTAATATGAAACACGCTGGCTCAAGCACTGGTCCGCAATTTGTGAAGACACGCTCCGGTACGTCAAGGCTATCGCAGACGAATTCCAAGGATGGCGGCCAGAATCTTGTACATAACGCACGCAGCGACCGCGTTCCATCGTACATGCTGCCTACGCCAGCTTCAGAAGCGCGTAAGAACAACATTATCCCTCCGCCAGGTGTCGTCCGCAACAATGCCAGTACGCCAAGCCTGAGTACTCGTCGAGCATCTCAGAATGCCAAAGTCCCATCTACAACCGACCCTGGCGAAGGTCGCATTTCTGCCCCAGACAAGCAGACCGCAGTGTCTGAGCTCTGTGGTACTGGCCGAAGCGGTCGCACGACGTCTAATCCTGTTGTTTCTCGTAGTGCAACACCAATCGCTCGTCCTAGTGTGGGCAGCCAGCTTCAAGGCCAGACGACCACCACTACAACAAAACCCAAAGCCAAAACAGAACCGAACCAACGCGTGTCGATCGGACATATCAGAATATCTCGTCAGTCGCCGCATCCTATAGAGACATCCCGCGATGGAACCTTCCCACCAACCCGACCCAGAAGCGAATCGAAGGGCAAAGCAGTCTTGAACAATCTCAAGGGCTTGTTTTCTGTTAAGCGAGATGGCCCGCCAACCCCTGGCCACAGGGGTAGGAAATTCTCGATCGGCAGCCGTAAATCAGTATCGACAGAAGCTGATGTCCCGGATGTGCCTGCCCTTCCTACAGCACCCCCTATGCCTGCTGTACCGACAGGATCTGCTCTGCCAGAGTCCAGAGTGAAGTCCACTCCGGAAAGCGTCTCGGTCAAAAAAACTGCCACCGAGGAAAATCAGTCTTCCAACTCTGAAGCTTCAAAAGAATCTTGCATTTCGCCGAGACTTAGACGGAAATCAACTGTCAAGGGTGATCTGGTGAAAAAGAAAGTACCTGAGAAGGACGCGTCCTCACTCCACCGCAAGATCTCGAAGCACAAAGTCGCTTCTACCGATTCAACCCAAGAGGGCTCGGAGAAGCCAACAAGCGACTCGGTCGCACTCATGGAGATGGTTCTCACTCTTCGTCAACAAGCCTCTAAGGAAGACGACCTTGTTCGTAAGGAGCGCATGACATCGTTTGCTCAAGTCATGCTTGACACTGTCACCAATGCAGTGGAAGCCGAGCGAAATATGTATGCCGCAATGCAGGCAGCAGAGCAGGCAAAAATGTCGTACATGATGACACAGCAGAGTGTTCAGGAGATGAACAAGATTGTCTCGACGTCTCACCGACAGCCTCTGTTTAAGAAAAAGAAGCGAGCGGACAACAACGTCTAATCATTGTTCTGAATTATCCTGCGTCTGAGTGCCAGACGAGTATTTCTCCGCTTGTTTCATTATCCTCATGCATGAACCTTGAAAATTCCGTCTCCCACAACAAAGCTAGAGCACATAATGGGTACCACGAATCATCGAATTCCAATCACACAAAGGTTGTTAAAAAAACTTCCCAAAGATGCTGTGACCGCTGTCGAGTTGACAGGCGACGAAGCCCCACTTTTCCCATGCGAGATGCCCCGCGCGGGGTTAGGAATTAAAGTCGATGATGATGTCAGAACGTGTGAGGCTCGAGTTGTCATCTAAGGTTTCTCGTAGTCGCGTCGCGCACTTGTTCATGGTTCAAGGATTAAGTTACTAGTTTTAGGAAGGTGACATGTTCGGCAGTTGCTGATATACATTAAACGAGCATCTCACAGCTGCGTAAACGATTGGAAACGAGCAAACAAAGCGAGATCAGATCATGGATGCCAGCCGCAGCTCGATCCTCGAAGATATGGTGACGTCGAGGCGACGTAGGCAATTAGACGAGCAACAAGCTGTCGAGCTCAAATACCCATGAAGGACGCAGTTGGACTCCGGTCTCATCTTACTTTGCACCTCTTTTCAATCGCAATACCTCAACATACACACACACAAGACATTCACAATGGCAGCAGTAACACAAGCAGCAGCCCTGGCTGAGAAGGCCATTGGCCACGGCGACAACGCCATCACCGAACAAGACATCACCAACCCTGGCAGAAACAGAGAAAAGTACGGCGACCCGAACGAGACCATGAAGGCTCTGGTCTGGCAGGGTAAGAACACGGTCGAGGTCATCACATGCCCCAAGCCCAAGATTGTCGAGCCTCGCGATGTCATCCTCAAGATCACCGGCAGCACCGTCTGTGGTTCGGATCTCCACCTGCTGCACGGCTCGGTCGTCGAGATGGAGAAGGGCGACATCCTCGGACACGAGTTCTGTGGTATCATTGACCAGGTCGGCTCCGAAGTCAAGAACCACAAGGTCGGCGACCGCGTCGTTGCCTCTTTCCAGATTGCCTGTGGAGATGTGAGTATATCCTACATGCCCTGACCTAATGACATGCTGACATGGCTCCACAGTGCATGTACTGCAAGAAGAAGCTGTCATCTCAATGCGAAAAGACCAACTCCAACACCATCGAGAACGCCATGTACGGTGGCCGCACTGCCGGCATGTTCGGCTACTCTCACTTTACTGGAGGCTTCGCTGGTGGTCAGGCAGAGTACACCCGTGTGCCCTGTGGTGATGTCAACCTTCTCCACCTTCCCGACGACGTCCCTGATGAGAAGGGTCTCTACCTCTCCGATGTTGTCAGTACCAGCTGGAACTGTGTCGTCGACACTGGAGTCAAGGAGGGCGATGTTGTTGCCATCTGGGGTGCCGGTCCCATTGGTCAGATGTGCATCGACTTCTGCTACATGAACGGCGCCAAGCGTGTCATTGTCATCGACCAGAACTGGCGTCTCGACTTCTGCAAGTCCAAGTTCCCCAACATTGAGACCATCGACTTTTCCAACCTGCCCAAGGGCGAGACCGTCGTCAGCACCTTGAAGAAGATGGAGCACGGTGGTCCTGATGTCGCTCTTGAGTGTGTCGCTGGAGAGTACCCCAAGAGCTGGGCCCACACCATTGAGTTGATGGCCGGCTTGGAGACTGACACACCCGAGATTCTCAACGAGATGATTGAGAGTGTCAAGAACTACGGTCGTTGCGGTATCACTGGTGTCTACGTCGGCTACGTAAGTCTTCTTCCCCTCAATATGTCAACCACAGGTAACTGACTCTATCACAGACCAACCACTTCAACATCGGCTCGCTGATGGAGCGCGGTATCCGCCTGATCGGTAACGGACAAGCACCCGTCCACCTCTACTGGGAGAAGCTTCTCAAGATGATCCAAGAAGGCAAGATTGACCCCTTGAAGATGGTCACCCACCGTGTCTCCATGGATGATCTCGACAAGGTCTACTACATGTTTGACAAGAAGGAAGACGGCATGCAGAAGGTCTACGTTGAGACCAAGTTCTCGCAACCCGCATGCGCCGGCAGTCCTGCCCTGAAGAGATACTCTTGAAGCGGTGTGTGACCATGACGCTTCACCACCTTGATGATGTTGACGACGACCACGGATATACCTTTTTTGTTGGCACGTTTTGGAAATGAGATTTGGATTGGGCTCGAAGGTGTTGCCGCCTGACAGGGTTTCGCACATCGAGCTGGAGCTTGAATCAAGATGCCCAAGGCGTTCTGTTTCATCCTTTGAGCCCTGTTAGAACCATAATGAAAAGAATTAATACACTTCTATTGATTTTCACATGCTGTCTGCGGTACCCATGTTTCATGAGCTTTACTGACGCTGATTGTTTACTGTTGACGTCGATCTTTTTTAAAGTTGACACCATTTTCGTGAGGCTCAACAAGCAGACTTCGTGTCTCTTCCAGAAGGACCGACTTTCACCGCACTTCTCGAAGCTCTTTGGCCAGTCCACACCGTGGCCCTCCGAAAAGTGGTGAAACGGACGGTGAACGACGACGATCGTTATCCACCACTCACGCCCAGCAATGCCGAGTCAGTCCAGGGCACGAACGACATGGCGTGCAAGAATATTTGTCGTTAGCATATAAAGAAGTGAAACCCTCGAGTTTTGTGGACTTGTGATCAATACAAACGACTTTACGACTTCTCCTCTTTTGCTCGCAAACATCATGGCTGTTCGCATACCAGCATACCTGCACCGCAGCGGTATTCGCCCTTACCTTGCCGAATTCATCGGCACACTCCTGCTTATCCTCATCGGCGACGGTGTGGTGGCTCAGGCCGTCCTCACAGATTTCTACTACGCCAATTTCTTGTCTGTAAACCTTGCTTGGGCATCCGCAGTGGCTCTGTCTTGCTATATCGGCGCCGCCGTCAATCCAGCCATCACACTTGCTTCCGCCATCATTCGCCCTACAAAACTGCAATGGAAACAATTACCCGGCAAAATCGCTGCTCAATTCGCTGGTGCCTTTGTTGGCGCCGCTCTGGTGTATCTGCAATACAGATCTGCCATCAAAGTCTGGGATCCTGAGTTCACAGTCCCTGGCGGCAGTATACTCAGTCCCCAAGGTCATTCTTCTGCGGGCATTTTTGCCACGTATCCCGCCACTACACTGGGAAACAATTGGGAAGCTGCTGTTACCGAGTTCCTTGGATCTTCCGTGCTGGCGTTTGGTGCTAGTGCCGTTGCAGACCCCAAGAATGAGGCACTCAAAGCGCCGCAATTCATGATGTTTGCATTGATGATTGCCATTGGAGCGTCCATGGGTTGGCAAACTGGTTATGTGCGTATACCCTTTTTACCCCTCTTCTCTCTCTCTCACCTCCACTTTTCAAGTATCATTTACTAACCCTTGTTTCTCTCTCAACACAGGCAGTCAATCCAGCCCGCGACTTTGGCCCTCGCGTCTTTTCGGCAATCATCTATGGCCGTGAAGTGTTTTCTGCAAAGGGCTTTTACTTTATCGTTCCGTTGTTTGTGCCTGTTTTTGGGTGTATTGTTGGTGCTGCTGTGTATGATGGGTTCATGTTTGAGGGGGAGGGGTCTGCCGTTACTGATGCGTTGGATGCTGCTGAGGGACATGATGGGAGGATTGCTTTGGAGTAAGTGGTTGGTGGGTGTGTGGGTTGACGGAGATGATAGAAATGGTGGGGATAGATGGTGAGAGGTGAAGAGCAGAGACGATGAGGGGAGGGAGAGCTGTATGAAGGATGTTGATGTTGATATGGCTTTTACGATATGTCTTTTTTTTTTTTTTTTTTGAAGTTGCATGTATGATCTCGCATGGACAGATTGCCAACATTGCGTTAGATCGTGATACAATCACTCTCGCGGATATCTCGAACCGGGCATTGGAAAGGCATTTGAGCATTGAAGGCCTCAACGTTGGGCAATCTCGATGTATATGTGGATTGATATATTCGCGACTCCTTCACAAGCACTCAATAAGCGCTGTAAGCATCTCGGCCACGTTGCCCTCCTCCTCTGTATCGACCTCTTGAAGCTGATCTTGCAAGCTCTTCTTCAAAGTCTCCAGCCCTTCATCCCTGTCCGCTAAACCTGCTACAATCCTCTTCCTCGCGCCTCCATCCTCTGCGACCAGCCAAGTCAGAACTACATCCAAGGTATTGAGACAGTAGACGGCAGCTCCTGCGTCAATGTCATCTAGATCCTTGGCCTTGCTTGCGTATTCGTGTCGTAGTTTGACAAGTTTGTCGAGTTTCTCGTACTCCTTTTCCACGAATTTGGCGAGTAGACGGATACGGTGGGAAGATTCGCCAGGTAGCAGACGCAGGAGGGCGGAGAAGATTCCTAGCACATGTTCTGTATCCGCTGCTTCTAGATTCTTCTTCATGAACGTAGAAAATAGAGGTTTCAGTCCTGCAGTGTCTATGAATTTTTCCGCTACAGGTTGGCCGGAGGCACCGGAAAGTGCATGGTCCAGCACCTTGAGTGAGCGAGGTTTTGAGAATTTGGCTTCCTTGAGCATGAGCAGCATCAATTCTGTTCCTTCTGCAGCAAGGAAAGCTTGTTTGCCAGGAGAGGGTTGGGAGAGGCAGGTCAGGGTGTCGAAGAGATCTTCTGCGTACTCTTCTTCTGTGCTGTCGCGTTCGGGATCGCGTTTGCGGTATGCGGAAAGCAATTGGAGGAGTTTGTCGATTGCATCGAGGGAGATTAAGCGATCGCGAACATTTGTGGAGGCTTGGGCAAGCACTTGGAGGACTTCGGCGGCGTATTGTTTGTTTTGAGATACGGACTTTTCTGAGCGTGAGATGCGAGTGAGGAGGTATTTGAGGATGGGTTCTTGGGCGATTGTGTCTGCGGTGGTGGAACTGGAGGAGAGGGCTTCGAGAACTGCGAGCGAGTGGTACACGCCGCTTCGATCGGCTTCGAGGTTTTCGTCTAGACGGTCGAGGTTGGCGAGGAGGAGATCGACAAGGTCGGCTTCAAGCATGGCTGACACCAATGCATCCCATTGCTCTTGCTCTGCTTCTACGTCGTCGTCCAGCAGTTCCGAGACGATCTCGATGGCGTCTATGGCGATATCTGTGTTCTCGTGTGACAGGAGGGAGACCAGACTTGCGGCGCAGCCAATGCTTGCAAAGTCCTTGTATAGCTCCGGGTGTTCTGACAGAATGCTCAAGCTCTTGATCTCGGCGTCCAGGTCGGCCTCGCTGGCCACGAAACGTGACGGATCGCTCTCGTACTTTGCGCGCAGCTCGCTGTTCTTGTTGATTTTCCGTTCGAAGCTCAGGCCTAGGCGGCGCACCCATGCTTGGTCTATCTTTTCTGCCTTGATGTCTGCGCCGTCGTCTGCTCGATCGACAAAGTCCAGTGCCGCATTGGTGTGTTGATTTGTGCCGCTGCCAAAGAAGCGTCCCTCTTCATCCTCATCCTCGTCTGGCGGTAACTCGGGTCCGGCCTCCATATCTTCATCCTCATTCTCTGGCGCATCCTCGACACTCGGGTCTAGTTTTGCTGATTTGTATGCTGCTTCTGCATCTTGGCCGTCGAATTTGCGCTTGATTCCGCCGTTGGTCGAAGGAAGGAATGGCTTCTTGAAAAGGTCGTCAATACTCGTCATGATTGATGTGTTTGGTGTGAGTTACTCTAGTCAAGAAAGTTGGTCGCATTCACGGATGCAACAGCTCCATGTTTGAGTTGTTTGCATGTCACCACCAAGTTCGCTGAGCAGCACCGCGAGTATCGGCTTTTAGCGACCCTGACCTTGGCCTCCGGCTACTGACCTCTACTCACATTACACGGACGAACAAACACGACATCAGAGCTCTGATCTTTGAGCAGCAGCAGCGTATAGGGCTCACTAGATCTCCTGGTAGATGATTTGGACTTCTCAAACTGGACTATAGCAGTACTGCGGTACTACCACCTTGACCACTCTCCATTCAGAATTTTGTGGCAATCCAAGTTCGACTACATGGCTGATCGAAAGTGAAGGCAGTCATCACTGACTGACACCATCGATAACAGATTATGGCTGACGAGCTGATGATCGGTGGCACTCCCTGGTGGCGGAATGTCAACATGGCTAAGATCGAAGAAGCACATCGCCTATCACAGTCACAGAAATCAGTCGCCAGACCTGCGTCTCCTCCAATATCCTCAACAGACGCTCTTCTCACATCAATACCACCATCTGCTGCACTCACACCCCAACCGGCCTCCGCAGCAGCTGCTCCAGTTGCACCTCTTTCTTTCGTCCCACAGCGCAGAACAGAAATGCCTGCGGACGATACAATGGAAGGTAGTGAGCGTCTAGACATTGACATGAGCAACCCGACTCCCCCAGCCTGGTACAAGGACATTGGACTCGACAAGGTCAAAAGGGCTCCGAGAATTCCTCCCGGCATCGAAGAGCACCTGGACAAGATCACATCTGGTATCAAGAAATGTAACGAAGCAGCAGCAAAGAACATGGATCCTTCTGCTACTGAAGTCAAGAAGATCAATGACGGAATCCACAAAGCTTTTTTCCTCGACCTTAGCGCATTAGCTATCCGCCAGAAAGGTCTTCTGCACAACGACCGAGGACTTCCTCAAATCTTCAACACTGACAAGATCGACTACCCCTGGTACATCCAAGGAGACGCTGCCGAACTATATCTAAAGTGGTGGCAGAAGGATACAAATCCAGACCTCTTTCGTGGAATCAAGCTAGGACGCACCAAAAACGCAAAAATTGGTCGCGAGAGTGCCGCTGACAAGTTGGACCCAAAGTATCCCAGAAAGAAGGGCGACTTTCACGGCGACGGACATCTTCGTAACGGCCAATGGTGGCCAACTCAACTCTGCGCTGTTCGAGATGGTGCTCACAGTGCCACTGTCGCCGGCATCTGTGGCAGGACTGGAGAAGGTGCCTTCTCATGTGTCATGTCTGGCGGTAGCTATCCCAACATCGAAAAGGGAACGGAAGTATGGCACTATGGCACAGAATCCGACGATCCTTCGCGTCCCTCAGACTCGACACAACACATGATTGAGAGCTGCAGACTCCAGACGCCTGTCCGTGTTCTTCGTGCGTCCAAGATGACCACCGAGGGCCCCAACGACTACCGCCCCAAGGAAGGAATGAGGTACGATGGTCTGTACAAGGTTGCCAGTTACGAGGTCAAGAATGCGGCCAAGCAGGTTCATCTCTTCCAGCTCGTCCGCGAACCCGACCAAGGTCCCATCAGAAATTCTGGCCCTGAGGTTCGTCCTACACCTGAAGAGTTGGAGGCTTTGGCAAAGGCCAAGATCGGAAAGAAGTTCTTGGCTTGATGTTGAGTGTGTATGCAGTCGAGCGAGTGAGGTTATTGATCGAAGTATGGCAGTCGAGGCTGTTCTGTATTCATGGTGGAGAAAGAGACAAGAGATGAGAGATGTACATAGACTTGACGAGCATCGATGAGTGATACCCACAAACCAATGACTAAACTATTATGCCGTTGTCTACTACTCTTAGGAAGTGATACTATCCCAATGTGCAGTCATTCCAGAGACCTCTTCTTGATAAGGGGAGGAAGGAAAACCAGCACTCTTTGCTGTCTTATCAGCAGTAAAACAAGAGTTTGTGAGATGTGCTTGGAGCAGTGTCGTTAATCTTTTGATGAAGAGACTATGTCAAGTACTCAATGCCTCGATCTCCTGTAGCTATCGTCATGATAGCGATCACCGCGTCTTCTCTCATCGCGGTCACGATCCCGACGATCGTCTCGCTTGTAGTCTCTATCTCTGTCACGCCTGGGGCTTCTCTCCCTCTCTCTTTCGCGCTCGCGGCGTGGCGGACTTCTGTCTCTATCACGTCTTGGACTGCGTGCTGGACTCTTCTCTCTGTCTCGCTCATCCTTGCCGCCATCTCTACGCTTGCCGTCCTTGTCAAAGACATAATCGTAGCGTTCGCCACGGCTGTTGCGGCCACCGTATCTTTCACCCTCTCTGTAGTGTCTTTTTGCTTCCAGTCCGGCAATACCACCGAATCCACCCTTCTTTCTGGCTGTCTTTGAGTTTGTGGTGTCGCGCCATGCGTCGGCGAGTCTGCTGACGCTCTGCGAGAAGTCGACGTGGATGCGGTGGTCGTCGATCAAAACTCCTTGCATCTTGAAGTACGCGCGCTCGCAGTCCTCTTTGTTGCTAAACTCGATAAAAGCGTATTGTAGACTGTCGCCGGTCTTTTTGTCGCGGATGACTTCGCAGGACAGAATCTTGCCGAAGCGGCTGAAGATGAGTTCGAGGTCTTCGTCGCGGGTGACGGGGTTTAGTTTGCAGACGAAGAGGACTTGTTCGGGGGGTGTGACGTCGGCGAATGGAAGATCGCCTATGAGTTCGAGGGTCAAGGCTTGGGCGCGTGCTTCACGTTCGCGGCGCAGTTTCTCGAGTTTTTCGGGATCGGTGTTTTCGGCAATCTCTTCGTCGTGGGCGATGCGTACAGTGGCTAGTTGGCCTGCTGTGGGTACAGGGCTTTGTGGTGGCTCGATCAAGCCTTCGGGGTCGTCGTAGGGATCGTCGAGGACAGCGGTGTGTAGGATGCGGATGTCTTTGAGAGGGCGACCCTTGTCGTCGATGAAGGCAGTGTTGATCTTCTCGAGAGCATCAAAGCCTTCTACAACTTCACCGAAGATGGCAGCCTTGCCGTCGAGGAGATCCAGGTTCTCGCCGAGAGTAATGATAAACTGACTCGCAGCGAAGCGGTCGTCTGGATTGATGGGTGAAGCAGTGGTGGCCATACTGACAGTACCCCTCTCGGTGTGCTTTCTCTCGCGACTGAACTCTGGCTTGAAGGTCATGGACTCGGGTTTCGCAGGCTTCTTCGTGACACCATCAGGAAGGCCCCAGATGGAAGAACCGCCATCGCTTTCAGCGGCATCAGGGCCAATCGGATCGCCAGATTGGAAGGAGAAGTTCGGTTGGACGTTGTAGATGGGCGAATAGTTGTAGTACTTGATCTTGCATAGCTTCAAGAAGCTGCGTCAACGTCTTAGCAAATCTGATCAGTCTCGTGATGTCGTAAGATCAAGGCGCAACTCACTTCTCACATGCTTTAGGCGCTTCATCAACGTAGAGATCGATGGTGATGTCGCCAGCCGACGTCTCTAACAGAACAGACATATTTTCGGTTGTTGTCGCAAAGAGCGCGAAAGTTGGAGCTCGAGTGACGCGTTGTCAAGCGCGCCTGCCCGTCCGTCATCGCTGTGCTGTATCGAACGTAGCAGAACTCTCTACAGAGCACTTCTATCCATTCATATCTAACAAAAGTCATCATTGCAATGCACAACCGTGATTGCTTCTTCCAGATACCCTCCGGATGATGTAGAAACTATTTTTTATAATTATTATGATCGTGCATCACTGTTTCTGTGTCTGTCGTGGGCATCTGCGTGCCACATTGCCGGCGACCAGTTTTCTGCGTTCGATAGCAGCCCGGTTCTGATGTGGAAGAAAGTCTCCCAAGACGGTGCAACATTTGCATATTTCCTTCCATCCACTCGGTACTCTCAGGCTCCTCTGCATGTTTGGACCTGCACAAGCGCCTCTGTCTGCCGTCTACTCATGTCGCATCCCTGAGAGATACGAGTCGGCCCGTACCTTTGACAGACGGCCGGACCGTCCCTGCAAACATCCTGTCTCACTGCAGCTCTGTTAAAACCTTCCGGCATCAAAACATCCTCTCCTCTTCCAATGATTCTGCTTCCATCATATCACCTGCCTTGCTGTGCATACATTTCCATGTATCAAGGTATCCCTTGACCGCACGAGCGGCTTGCGTCTTCCCAACAACCTGCCGCTTCAGTCCACCTGCTTCACGCTTGTTTCAATGCCACTGACATGCTCCGACTCCCTGGTTCATCACATTCATTATCCCCGAGCGAGCGCGCATCAATTCCTACCCCTTGTCGATATCGTCGGTAGCTGGGTATCCTCATGATCCGCTGGGCAGTCCAACGCAAAGAATTAGCCGGCTACACAGCTCACACAAGCATCATCGCTGCCCCGGTCGATCTTTACGCTACTTCAGCCTCAAGCTGCAACCATCCGTTCATGTAGTGCTGGTCAAGACCGCTTTCGATCCTTGCGTAGCCAATATCCGGTCCGCTCATGCGCCTTGGTCGCATCGCCAATCGGCATCTTGCTGCTGCGCGACTTGTCATCCGTCTATCGTCAGCCTATCACCCATTTGTCTCCTGTTTCAGGCACAGTACAGCATATCTTTCCCGCTCAAGCCATCGACTGAACTTGACTCTTACGACCATCAACTACCTCCATGGCTCGAAAATCATGCCCCTACCCGTAAGTCTTCTGCTTCACCGCAAACCTGACACTTACTTGCTGAGAGTTGTCCATGCGCTTGATATGGTACTTCTGTAACTCGAGCATTCATGAAAGCGCTTACGACCTATTTTCAACATATTCAAGGCTGAGGATATGTCATCTGCACATGCATGCACTTCTTTTACGAGGCAATGCTGGACTACTGACTCTTCGCATTCCGAACTTGTTCTTCTGTCTGACTGCTGCATGATAAATAGTCTGGGCTTTCTCGCGTTGCACGGCTACGTCTGCTCGTTTTACATCGCGCGGTATGTTGTCTTGTGCTCCGCTTGCGCTTGCAGATGTGGCAACTCAACGGGTCTTGCTTTACTCGCGTTTGATCAACTCAAACGAATACAGCGCACGTTCTGCTCACTCTTTCCCGATCTCCCCGCCTGTCAGGAGCGAGAACCCCGGAGCCGCACTCTCTCAGGTCTTCTCTCCAGTCATAACACGGGTCATTGCGTCCCCTGCAGCCAAGCAGGTGCCACCGTCGAAGACAAGATGCTTCATGCGATACCAGATCCAACGACTTTCAGAGCTTTGATGGAGCTGCCGTTGGATACCCAGAAGCCCGGTCCAAGATGAACTCCAATACCAAGGTCACACTCTCCTCACCTGCGAGCAGTTGGGCTAGATTTCTGAGTGATCATATTTCCTTCGTATGCTGCCCTAAGACAGCGGTTCTTAGCGGTACCATAAAAGATGATTGCCTCGCTGCCAACAGATATACTGATTCGCTTTTTCTCCCAATCTGCTGTGCTTTTGTTCGAATTTGACAAACTTTCACGGTTGATTGTTATTTGCTTTCTTCTCAAAAGTCGGTCTGCGCAATACACAAACATGGCCCAGATTTACCAGAAGAGCCATTATGACTATGACGGCATGCAGCGGTCAGAACGACGACCCTCGCGTGGCCCTCATCACACTGTTGATCGAGGTGTTCCATATGTGGCCTACTCAACTCGACCGGATCCTCGCAACGCGTCGAGAACCTACGTCCTTCCAACTCCTATCCATGACATAGGAGATGACAGTGACCAAGGATCTGCCAGGAAGCGCACTTCGATGGCTGTGAGTACATCGTGCCATGCACACTTCTGGACAGTCGTTAATGGTTTCAGTGCGGGCGTTGCAGAAGAAGAAAGATCAAGTGCAGTGGCGGCCAGCCTTGTCAGGCATGCCGAAGTGCAGGAGTCGAGGCTAGCTCTTGCCTATACCACAGGGTGCGTTGCACTAATCTCTCCCATGCAAATCCAGTCTGACGTTTTCATCTACAGGTAGGCACAAGCCAGACCTTCGACCTCGACACTTCTGTTGGAGGACTTTCTTCCCTAGCCCCAGTCTCACCGTACAGTCCCGTGTCGCCTAGCGGCAATGGCTATCCTGCGTACCCAACCGACGACAGATCTTCCTCGGTGCCCGCATATGGCAGATCCGGGTATCCACAAACATCTCTCCCTGCTTACAGTTACGACATCGATACTCCAACCTATGCAGTCAGCGACGATTCTCGATCATGGACAACTGGAAGTCGCTCTAGCACCGGTGTGAGTTACTACCAGCAAGAAAGACCTGCGTCGTACGACTATTCTACTCCGATATCCAGGATCTCCAGTGATTCCAACGAACCTCTTTCTCCCCTGAACATGAGCAACTTGCAACATTCGCTTCCTCTCCCTCTCGAGCGCCGTTTGCCTGCTCCCAACTTTGTTGGTAGTCCGATCACCCCTGACAACGACGTCCGCAGCCCTATCAGTGCCCGACTCGCAGGCTTGAGCATCAGTGGGCCGTACAGCAGAAGTAACAGTGCCTCCTGGGCTGTAGACGGAATCGAACGCCGTCAACCCTCGATTCATGATCTCGCTGAGGCAAGCATGATGCTGCCTCCAGTCACACGAGGATTGAACGGAATTGCAGCAACTCTGCCCGCCCTCAATCATGATAGTGCTCCGATGTCCACCGCAATGTTTGTATCCTCCGGGACAGAGGGTCTGGTTCACGCTTCCACCAGTGCCACGCAACCAGCCTACTACGCTGCCACTACCTCCGCGCTCCCCTCCTTGACTACAGGAATGTTGCCTCCGACAAACTACGCCCGCTACACGGCCATCAATACCAGCAATTCTTCTCTGCCAGTCATTAACACGATCGATCGTGCAGACACCACCGCCTACTACAGCTGGACTCCCACGAACGCCGGCAGCACGGAAGCTCTTCCTGTCATCAACACCATCGAAGTGACCCCTCAAACCAGTGCTGTATCGGATCGCAGATACAGCTCTGCGCAGCTATCGACAGGATATCCACCTCTGCATAATTCACGACCAAAGATTGTTCCATCGACACCTCACGCGACGACACTCGAGAAATATGATCGCGTACAGCAGAAAGACGGAAAGAGCCAGAGACCATCTTCTGCATCCAGCCAGCACAAATCGGCTTCGGGATCCTCAAGTTCGAGTTCCAACAAGAAGAGTGGTCACAGACCTAGCAAGGGTAGCCTTTGAGATTCTATCCGTGGTTGCTCAGTCACCTCGCCTTCCATCGCTTTATATTCCTTTTCATCTGCCCTTCTCCCTTTTACGGGTCTCTGGAGTTCAACAAGCGAGGCGTAATCTGCTGCACCCTTTGTCGGTGCTATCTCTTTTCTCTTCCGTCCAATCGTTTGCTTCTATTTCCTCGCATTGCAAAATGTCATGTGCTTCATATATCTTATACAGTCGGGCGTTCGAATCAGGATCAATGTCGAGAAGAACGCATCTGGGCAATGGGGGACTACGAAAACGGGAGATACGAATACTCAGTACGAGAAGTGGCATATCATGATACAAACGACCAAGATCGAAACAATTAATGACCAAAAGTCGTGATGGTTGCGGGTAATGGAACTAGGTAGTTCGTACTATGAAGTTGAAGGCTCGAAACCATTCCCACCGTGTCGACTCAATATCTGGTCTCAGTTGGAGTATCAAAAGTGGTCAGGAATATGCTGAACAACAGACATGTTCTTCGAAGATAATTTCCTCCTTCCACTCGCGCGGAAACAGTTCTCCGTCGTCGGAAAAGCATTTCCAGCGCTTTGCAGCTTTTGCTCCTATAAGATCCAACGATGTTGGCGTGATCTTCGCTCGAGCCTTCAGAGTGGCCAATTGAGACCTCGAGTATGGCACGCAAGTTAGGGCAAACTTCTGTAGGTATGAGATAAGGGAAAAAGAGTTTTTCTTGCTTCTTCTTGTAAAATCAAGGTGTGAGTACCTCTGAGAACTTACTCTTCCTTTTGCATACATACAAGATGACTACACAAACAACTCTCGAATTACAGGAGCGATCGCGAAGTCGCTCCATTAATTCTGGCAACGATATCCAGACTCCGACTCCTGCTACAATTGCAGCTGGCTCTTCGTACTTCCCCGACCTCGAAGGCAAAAGAGTGAACTGGCATGAGTTGCCCGAATTTTCAACACTTCCATCTACACCCGGCGGAGCTCAAACGCCAGCAGGAGCATCTACACCAGGCTGGACGACACCAGGAAATGCGACACCAGGATGGCAGACTCCAGCCGGTGCATCCACACCAGGCTGGGCGACGCCGAGATCGACTCAAGCTCGCCATTTACTCTCAGAAATTGCATATCCTGATGTTGGCACCATTTATTCGCGGCGAGGTATTGTTATATTGTTGATCACATGTGGCTCTCAATTCATGGATAATATTTTCATGACGGCTGTCAATCTTTCTCTTCCATCTGTACAAGCGGAATTCGATGTCTCGTCTGGCGACCTTCAGTGGCTGCTCTCGGCATACACTCTTACTTTTGGAGGGTTCCTTCTCTTTTCGGGAGTCCTAGCCGATCGCTATGGTAGGAGACAGGTCTTCTCCATCGGTATGGGTGTGCTCTCAGTCTGGACATTAGCCAACGGCTTCGGAAACTCCTTCATCCGACTAGCCATCTTCCGAGCTCTGCAAGGCGTTGGCGCTGCAATGACAGTCCCCTCCTCGATCGGTATCATTAGTTCTCACTTCGTCGCCACCGAGCGTATAGTCGCATTGACAATGTTCGGTGCGTCGGGCGCAGTGGGTTTCTGCGCAGGCCTCATCTTTGGCGGTTTTGTGACGGATTCTTTGGGCTGGCGCTACATCTTTCGCATTGCGGTTGCGGTTACTGGACCGCTGGGTATCATAGGTTGGTTCATGCTCCCCAAAGACCGCAAAGAAGGTACTACGCGACCGAAGCTCGATTTCGTGGGTGCGGGTCTCTCGACTGGTGGCTTGATCCTGCTGTCTTTTGTTCTCTCGAGCGGAGGCGAGTATGGCTGGAACAAGGCTTTCATCATCGCGTTACTGGTTATCTCCGTGATCATGATTTGTGCATTTGCGTACGTGGAGAAGAAGGTCAGCAATCCAATCATGCCACTTTCACTCTGGAAGATTCCAAACTTTGCTCCGCTCTGGATAGCGGGGTTTGTGCTCTACGGGAGCTATCAGACCGTTATTTACTATGTCGTCTTGCAAGCACAGGAGATAGCTCATCTTTCTGCTGGTGCAACCGCATTACGCTTCTTGCCCATGGGCGCTGCTGGCTTCGCTACAAACATGGTCCTGGCCAAATGGATGAAGCACATGAACACTCGATACTTGATGCTTCTAGGTATGCTCATAACCACTCTTTCGCCCATCCCCGCTTCTTTAATGCCAGCTTCCTCACCAAGCTTCTGGAGATACATCTTGCCGACTTCGGTGATGGTCGTTGTTGGTGTTAGTATTTGCTACATCTGCATCACTAACATCATGCTGTCTTCTGTTCCTGCAAACGTCAAGAGTTTGTGTGGTGGACTGGTCAATACGGCGTTCCAGATCGGGAGTGGTGTTAGTCTTGCTTTGGCAGCTGCGGTCGTTGATGCAGTGGATGTCAAGAAAGGACATGATGCTAGTAAACAGTATCAGACGGGCTTGTATTGCTGTATTGGATTGTCTGGACTGGGGCTCGTGGTTTCGGCGGTCGGGCTGAGGAAGATGAGTGGAAGTGCCGGCGTGGCTCAGGTGCACTAATCGAGATTTTGTGCCTCCATTTGCAGTGAATTGTCTCTCCAATCATATTCCCCACAACTATCCTCGGTATACAGCTCTAGGCGTGATCGGAAGACATCAAACTTGGTTCAGCACTCGGCAATCAGCAGCCAGCCAACATGATACTTCCAAGCCCTGTCCCCGTATTTCAGCCACGGCACGTCAATGACACTCACACTGCACCAATCGGTGATTATACCATCAAAACCATATCATCGTCTCAATATCCAGCTTTTTCTCCATCACTTAACGCCATGTCCAGCCCAGAAGCCGCCACGACCAGTCTCCACAACTATCGCTATTATTTACTTGCTGGCATCTACGTCGCGGTCACCGTCGGAGCTTTTGTGCGCATCTCACGACAACCGTATACCAAGTCTATCAAATGGGAACAATACGAGACGGTGTTTAAGGGAACGACGCTGCTTGCTGCCATTTCTGGGTTTGCGATGTCTGGGCAGGTGAACAAGAGGAGGAGTCAAAGTCTGAGAAGCGAGGCTTGAGTCTCGTCCTCCAAGATTCCAGCTGGAAGATCACGAGCGACGCACCTTGGCTCTTGCCAATTCCATCACGAAGCCACTACGGCTAGTCACAAGCGGACATCATCTTGCAATTGCAACAATAAGCTATAACAGCGGACCTGAAAAGCTCGCGTGGACAAACCCATGATGCAAGACCCTCATTCAACCAAACATCAACCGCTCAGATGAGATAGGCCATGGCCGTGGGAACAAGTCATGACGCCAAGACGTTTCCAAAGCAATAGTGTGCGGTGTGTGAATCAAGCATTGGAATCATCAGAGACGTTTGCAGCAGCTCCACCGTTTACTGCAGGGTCGGTGAGCAAAAGCATCTCGCTCGGGCTGGAAGTAGGCAGGTCACATATGACATGTTTACAAGTGACAGAGTGAGAATAGAGTGATCAGATAGAAGAGTGACAGGGGTGACAAACAATGTCAAACGCAAAGCACGTGTATCGACAAGCAAGCAGAGAGATGAAAAGAGTGAAAGTGAGAGGTCAGCGGATGCGAAGCTTGGCACAGGCAGCGACCATACCCGATCGGGAGTTGATTAGAACGCGGCAGGTCACGAAGGATTTCTTGTTGCAGCAATCAAAGCAGGGCGGACCTGGCAAAGAAAGACGGCCAAGCAGAGTCCAAAAAGACGGGTAGAGTAGACGCAGCTGGAAGCAGAAAGGGTCAAGGCTGGGGATGCGTAGTCTTTTGCGGATCGTAATGTTTGGTCGGGCTAAAGTGGTCACGAAGCCAATCGATCGGGAGGATGCAGTTGTGACAAGGAGGTTGTGAAGCTGGACGGACGGCCGTCGTATCGCCATGCTTGTTTCATTCGAAGTTACTGCAACACACGAACTTCTTACCAAACTTGATTCTTGTCCTGAAAACAACTCTCTCTCACTCATCTTACACCAGCCCTCTTGCCGCACATTCAACACACAGCCATCTAGCAGCGAGCTCACTCTCCTTCCAGGCACGATGAAGGCAGCTCCTCTGCTTGTGTCCTGGCATAACGACAACACTCCCATCTACTCGGCTCACTTCGAGCCCCATGGCAAAGGCCGACTTGCGACTGCCGGGGGTGACAACAATGTCAGAGTGCGTGACACTCAGCACCTCCAGTCACGAATACCACTGACGGTCGACAGCTCTGGAAAATCGACGGAAGCGGAGAAGACAGAAACGTGACATACTTGTCGACGCTCGCCAAACACACCCAAGCTGTCAACGTAGTACGATGGTGTCCCAAAGGTATGTCTCTATCCTTTCCCCTCAGATTCTATACAAAGACTGACGATTGACCAGGTGAAATGCTCGCGTCGGCCGGAGACGACGGAAACATTCTGCTCTGGGTACCCGCCGAAAACGCAGCGCTGCATGCCACAAACTTTGGAGAAGACGGACTTGAAGACAAGGAAACATGGCGAACCAAGACCATGTGTCGCTCGACGGGATCGGAAATATATGATCTGGCCTGGTCCCCAGACGGCGTCTACTTCATCACCGGTAGTATGGACAATGTCGCTCGCATCTACAACGCCCAGACAGGTATGCCCGACGACTTCTACCTTCTCCAACAGACGACTGACAACTTCACAGGCTCGGTCATCCGCCAAGTGGCAGAGCACAACCACTACGTCCAGGGCGTCGCCTGGGATCCGCTAAACGAATACATCGCTACCCAGTCGAGCGACCGCTCCGTCCACGTCTACACGCTCAAGACCAAGGACGGCTCATGTACTCTGACCAACCACAACAAGATCAGCAAGATGGACATGCCCGCCCGCCGCGTGAGCCAGAGTAGTCCTGCACCACCAGACTTCCGCGGTCGTGCATCTTTTGTCGGCAACGAGTCTCCGGCTCCTAGTGCACCCGGCACCCCTCTGTCGCTCGCCCTGCCCATGAACCCTCCTCAAATCACACACAGCCGCCGCTCCTCGTTCGGTTCCGTCTCCGTCTCAGGCCAGTCGATGCGCCGCTCGGTCTCGCCCAGTCCGTCCATGCCTCTACCCGCCGTTATGCCCTCCGCTTCCCCCAGCATCGGTGGTGGCCTAAATATGCCCTCCCGTAGCACCGGCATGTACGCCAACGAGACCTTTACATCCTTCTTCCGCCGCTTGACGTTCGCTCCTGATGGCAGTCTACTCTTCACTCCTGCTGGTCAGCACAAGGAAGCCCATCCTCCTACAACAGAGCCGAACAAGACAGACGACGTGGTCAACATGACGTACATCTACACAAGAGCTGGACTTAACAAGCCACCTGTCGCAAAGTTGCCTGGTCACAAGAAGCCTTCTCTGGCCGTCAAGTGTTCGCCCATCTTCTACACCCTCCGCGCGTCGCCGGCCCCAACGAAAGATATCACCATCGATACACACATGGACGACGAAATCCCTCTTCTCCCAGAGCCTGTCGTGCCTTCAAAATCCACCAATTCCATGGAACCTCCACCAATCGTGCCATCCCCAGCACCGAGTCATGCGCTTCCGGCGCCCATTCCTTCGCCCCGGGCTGAAGACGGCTCTGCTGCACCGACACCCCTGAATGGCCCTCCACCAGTCTTCGATCTTCCATATCGCATAGTCTATGCTGTCGCTACTCAGGACTCCGTTCACGTCTATGATACCCAGCAATCCAAGCCGCTTTGTGTCGTGAGCAATCTGCATTATGCCACTTTCACGGACCTGACTTGGTAAGTTGAGCAGTCTTTCTTCAGTCTGTCTTGGAATGCTAATCTTATCATAGGTCAAATGACGGTAACACACTACTCATCACATCATCAGACGGCTTCTGCTCCAGTCTGAACTTCCAGCCTGGAGAACTTGGTGTTTCGTACCAGCATCCTCCTGTTCCTCGCCACGTTCCTTCTATGATCAACACTGCTGGATCTCCTTCTGCCGCAGCGGCATCTCCTGCATCGACACCCATTACCGCAACCATGCCTCAATTGATGCGTAATCCTTCATCACAAGGCCACGGTGCACCTTCGCCGTCTCCCTTCACTATGCCCGGTAGTCCCGCCAGAAGCCTTTCTACGGCTAGTGTTACCGGCAGCATGGCCGCCCCCGAACATTCAGCAGACACCCCTGAGATGAGCAGTGTGCCCAGCCTGACAGCCGCTAGCTCCGGTACAAACATGCACGGCGGCATGCCCATGTACACCCCTCCCCAAACTCCTGGATACATCTCTGCGACTCCTGGTATGCCTCCTGCAGCTACCAGCGCTGGCGTCACATCGACAGTGGTCACATCCATAAAGCGCGAGAACGAGGGCGGCGAAGACTCTTCCAGAGACAAGAGGCGGAGAATCGCACCCACACTGATCTCTGATCCATGAGAACAAGGAGAGATGGATACATCAACGGGGCGAATGAATATTACGGAATCGGCACGCGCGCGGCGTTATTATCATGAGGGAACATGAGCATGGCGCATTAATCATCTTTATTGGCATGGGATATTAAACACACCTTTTATCGTTTTCGGAAAAAGAGGGAATCATGGCGTTTTATGTGTGTGTTCTCTTTTTTTTTTTTTTTTTTTTTTTTTTAATTCTTTCGGGATTTTGTGATCCTTTTTTCTT